>JAOTOM010002138.1:0-91587 GCA_034440615.1 Ashinkailepas kermadecensis
GGACGGCGGTGGTGACGCGCACCAGGCCATCGCCTCGCCTGGGACGTGTGTATCGCCGCCGGCCAGCTGCACGTGGCCATGGCCGGTCTACACCAGATCTGGACCATCTACCTGCACCACGGCCTGCTGCTCGGCAGAAGGTCAGCGACACCCGTACACGCCACAGGTCACACGCCACAACACATTTCGGTTGTTCCCGAGAGCCATACCCAATCGTAAAAAAAACGCCGAAAATAGGCTCTGTCTTCACACTGGATCAGAGGTGTCACGTGGCACGTGCAGCAATACAATTTGCACTGGCGGACTTTGCCATGGTCTTGGCTGTGCGGAAGTGTTTGTGTCGTGTCGATTCATCCAGTGGTTGGCGAGCCACGTGACGTATATTCGACCCGTCCGGCGCACCAAACTTGGTCGCAATAAGGATGAAATAAACGGCTTATCGTGTCAAGCGAACGGGAGCAGGTATATTTCCCGTCAACGCGCTCTCTTCGTATGCATCAGCCTGTGCCGTCCCACGTGCTGGCGCGATCGCAGCGAAACCATCATCGATAGGTAGCAAGCACTGCGGGCTTTCACGTGGTGTCGTTCACGGCTCAAAAGACCCCACGTGAGCCTGGCCACCTGTCGATATGTGCAGCGCGCGTTTTCGAATCACAATCACTGGAATGAGTATGACTCGTGCAACTTAAAATCGCAACGTTTGTATAACAATCACGACACAGTGTCTGAATTATGCCGTTTGTGCTCGCAAACGATAAAGCTTTGTGAAACGTGATTTAATTAACATAGTGTGCCTGCAATCACATCATTCGTTAACAAGCAGTGTGATTCCAGAAAAATAGCCAAATTGGCCATCGACTGGTCTAGATGTCTAGAACCGGGTTCGGTACCAGCTTTATATATATATATATATATATATATATATATAGATATATATATGTGTGTGTGTATATATATATATATATATATATATATATATATATATATATATATATATATATATATATATTATATATATATATATATATATATATATATATATATATATATATATATATATATATATATATATATATATGTATATATATATATATATGTATATAAATCTCTTCTCTCTCTCTCTCTCTCTCTCTCTCTCTCTCTCTCTCTCTCTCTCTCTCTCTCTCTCTCTCTCTCTCTCTCTCTCTCTCTCTCTCTCTCTCTCTCTCGCTCTCGCTCTCTCGCTCTCTCGCTCTCTCGCTCTCTCTGCTCTCTCTGTCTCTCTCTCTCTCTCTGTCTCTCGCTCTCTCGCTCTCTCGCTCTCTCGCTCTCTCGCTCTCTCGCTCTCTCGCTCTCTCGCTCTCTCGCTCTCTCGCTCTCTCGCTCTCTCTCTCTTGTTTTCTCTATTACATATTGCATAGTGGGCATAATTATCAACGCCGGCTTAGTTTCCAGTCTTCCACCTATGCACTAGCGTGTATGCACTGGCCCGTGATGGCTCGCTATTCTGTAGTCGGTACTGTGGGAAAGCTTTCGTGATCACTGCTCGGTATGGGGTGTGACCGATGCATACCTTGTCGGAAGTGTGAGTGGATGCTGCTCGGTGGAGAGTGTGCGTCCGGTACTTGGTGGGAATGGCCGGGTTGTACTCGGTGGGAGATGACCAGTCTGTACTCGGTGGGGATGCCCAGTCTGTGCTCTGGAGATGACCAGTCTGTAGTGGGTGGTGGATTGTGACTGGTCCGCACTCGGCGGTGGCGTGTGACCGGTGTGTACTTGGTGGTGAGGTGTAACTGCACAGTCGTGGCGGTACAGGAGAGTACAGACAATCGTCTGTGCCTTGCGCGTGAGACAGCAGACGTGGTGACGCCCGTGCCGCCGCCAGGGACTGTGTGGCCGGCACCGTGGTACGGCTGGCCGGCTCCGGGCACGAGGCCAACCGCAACAACTCGTACCCGCACCGTGCCGCGTTCGCCCAGCCGTCGGGAGTGACGTGGGACGCGGCCGGCGGCCGTCTGCTGGTGGCCGACAGCGAGAGCTCCAGCGTGCGCCAGGTGGCGCTGGACACTGGCGCCGTGCGGGCCGTGGTGGGCGGCGCCCGCGACCCCACGGTACGTCTGACCGCCCCCCCCCCCCGCCCTCATCCCACGTCCCGTCCTCAAGTCAATAGTCCCACCGGCCTCCATATGCCAGCATCTTGTCGGACTGTGAACGTCTGTGAGCTGCAGAAGACCACGCTTGGTGGCGTGTTTTATCCGGCCAGTTATCACAGGACTTCTGTTGTCACCTGGGTACCGAAATCACCTCGTGCAATGCGACCGCCGTGTGCTGCCTTGATTGGCTACCACTGTGGCACCTTTGGTCAGTAATATAACAAGCTAAATTCCTCCACACATTTGCATGGCGCATTTAGACACTCCCGTGTCTAGGTTTAATTCCAAAAACTGCACGATTGTGTTTATCTGTGAACGTATCTGATCGTCGGGTCGGCGCAGACTGGCCCGTACCCGGCGGTGGCGTCCGGTGGCCTTTGTAGCGGTGATGCCGCGCTAGAGTGCTGACCTGACCGGACGGCGACAGGACCTGTTCGGGTTCGGGGACGTCGATTCTGGCGATGGTGCGGTCCTGCTGCAACACCCCATGGGTGTGGCGTGGAGTGCGGCCGAGGGCGCGCTGTACGTGGCCGACACGTACAACCACAAAGTGAAGCGGGTCCAGCCGGAGGGCAAACGTTGGAGCTGCCACAGTGTGACCGGCGGACGGCTCGGCGACAACGTCGGACCAATGCACCAGGCCAGGGTGGGTGCACTCGGCCACCTGAGGGAGGGACGTTGCACCAGGCTAGAGGGGTTACATTGTGACGGGGAGGGACGCTGCACCAGGCTAGAGGGGTTACATTGTGACGGGGAGGGACGCTGCACCAGGCTAGAGGGGTTACATTGTGACGGGGAGGGACGCTGCACCAGGCTAGAGGGGTTACATTGTGACGGGGAGGGACGCTGCACCAGGCTAGAGGGGTTACATTGTGACTGGGAGGGATGCTGCACCAGGCTAGAGGGTTACATTGCGACGGGGAGGGACGCTGCACCAGGCTAGAGGGGTTACATTGTGACGGGGAGGGACGCTGCACCAGGCTAGAGGGGTTACATTGTGACGGGAGGGACGCTGCACCAGGCTAGAGGGGTTACATTGTGACGGGGAGGGACGCTGCACCAGGCTAGATGGGTTACATTGTGATGGGAGGGATGCTGCACCAGGCTAGAGGGGTTACATTGTGACGGGGAGGGACGCTGCACCAGGCTAGAGGGGTTACATTGTGACTGGGAGGGATGCTGCACCAGGCAAGAGGGGTTACATTGTGACGGGGAGGGACGCTGCACCAGGCTAGAGGGGTTACATTGCGACGGTGAGGGACGCTGCACCAGGCTAGAGGGGTTACATTGTGACTGGGAGGGATGCTGCACCAGGCTAGAGGGGTTACATTGTGACTGGGAGGGATGCTGCACCAGGCTAGAGGGGTTACATTGTGACGGGGAGGGACGCTGCACCAGGCTAGAGGGGTTACATTGCGACGGGGAGGGACGCTGCACCAGGCTAGAGGGGTTACATTGTGACTGCGAGGGATGCTGCACCAGGCTAGAGGGGTTACATTGTGACGGGGAGGGACGCTGCACCAGGCTAGAGGGGTTACATTGCGACGGGGAGGGACGCTGCACCAGGCTAGAGGGGTTACATTGTGACGGGGAGGGACGCTGCACCAGGCTAGAGGGGTTACATTGTGACGGGGAGGGACGCTGCACCAGGCTAGAGGGGTTACATTGTGACGGGGAGGGACGCTGCACCAGTCTAGAGGGGTTACATTGTGACGGGGGGTGGGGGCGCTGCACCAGGCCATCTCTTCCAAGGCATCTGGCCAGGGTACATTCGGCCAGGTAGGGGTGCTGCACCAGGCCAAGCTGGGCACACTTGTCCCAGGAAGAGCACTGCACCAGGCCAGAGTGGGTATGCTGGAGCGGATGTGGGCCACTGAACTAGACCAGGGTGAGTCAACTGAACCAAGGTGGGCATTGTGGGTAAAGGTGGGTACAGTGGGTAAGGGTGAATCCACTAAGCCATGACAGGTACAAAGGGCGAAAGTGGGGCTATTGGACTAGAAAGGGGCCACTGGGCCTACCCTGGCTAGGGTAGGTTCAAGTCAAGTCAAGTCGATCAAGATGTGTACTTTAGACCAGTATGAGAAAACCGGCTCACTGCGTGTGTGCTCGTGTGTGTGTGTGCGCATGCGCGCGCGTGCGAGTGAGTGCACGAGTGTGCGAGTGTGTGTTTGTACGAGATCTTGCAATTGCCGAGAGCGTCTGTGATGTTTCGCTGTCGTTGGCATCGGTGCAATTGCACCCACCCAGCTCTGTTCTGTGGTTTAGTACCATCGCATGCAAATTGTCTGATGTGTTTGGAGCTGTTCCCAGTGCCTGATGTGTACCTATTATACTCCCATGTAGCTCTATTACGCTGCCAGCCTACCTTATGCGCGCCTGCCACGAGCCTCGTGTGTATCTGGTACGCCTGCTGTGTTTCTCCGCGTACTTCCAGTGCTCCTATGGGCGCTGCATAACCTCTGCAGTCGATGCGCCCCTAAACGCCAATAACCAACCAACCAACCAGCCTCTAGTGCTCCTCGTGTGCACTTGCATTGTGCTTGCGTGCCTTCAGTATTTTCTTGTGTGCCGCCTGCGTACCTGTTGCGCACCTGCTATGTGCGTTGTAAGGGGATAACTATCAGTTTAAAGTACCGCCCTATTGTATTGAGATCTATATTTGGTGTGCTTAGCAAGGCTTCCCAGACTCGTTTCGATGTGCGCGAAATTGCGAAATGTGATGGTGTATGCGTATAGTAATGCGTATTGGTATTACGGTACGAAGCATGCTTTGTTGGGAATGTACAACCTATTTCAAGAAGGTGACTTAGTGCTCGGAAGCACTATCTGAACCATTTGACCACTGACAACTGAAACCAATTTATCGACAGTGTATGCCGTCCAAGCCTATTATGAAAGTTTAATAAGCTTTTCCAACCGATACATTTGCGATTGATAAATTAGTGATTGATGCGAAAGTACTGTTTTTTTAGCCGAACTCATTCATGCAGTATATCCTCGTTGCTCATCCGTAAGCTATCCGAAACTCTGAATGCAAGCAAATGCTGTTCAATGTTCGGTCAATATACGAGCTTGCCCAGGGTGCACGTGATAAGCAAATTGGGATAGGAATTGGCGGAAGCTGTTTGAAAATGGCGGAACGTTTCGTTTAATGAGAACCAGGTGGTCAGTACGATGGCGACGGTGACAAAGCTGCTGCCCGGCAGTTCAACGAGCCCAGCGATGTGGTGGTGGAGCCTTCTGGAGATGTGTTGGTGGTCGACTCAGGCAATCACTGCATCAAGCGGCTGTGTCTCTCTACCGACACGGTCCACAGGGTCTGTATTGTAGGTGGAAAATGTAAGGTCCGAAAGCCCGCCCAGAATTGGCAGGCTTTAGCTGTTCTTTGGGTCTGTTATACATAGGCTGGTCTTTCATTCGGTCTGTCAATTCATTATACGAGGTCTGTCTAAAATGTATCCGACCTTTGGCCGGAAAAAATATATTACGTACCTGACGGGATTGGGACCCTTATCCCCTTCAAAGTAGGCCCCTTGCGCCTGCACACACTTAGCCCACCGATCCTTCCACTGCCGAAAACACTTCTGGAAGGCTTCTATTGGAATGGTGTTCATCTCCGCCGTCGCGTTTTGCATTATCTCTTCTCTACTGTCAATACTATCCGTTCTCTAAAACGGGATCCTTTCAATGGCGTCTTCAATTTCGGAAACAACCAGAAGTCGCAATGAGCCATGTCTGGAGAGTAGGGAGGTTGGTTAACGACTGGGATTCCATGTTTGGGCAAGAAATTTTGGATCAGGTGCGATGAATGAGCTGGAGCATTGTCATGATGCAACTGCTGGTTTTTCGCCGTCCAGAGGTCTTGTCTTTTGCGCCGAACTGCATCACGGAGTCGTTTGAGAACGTTTGAGAACCGAAAAAAGCGCGACAGGTGCGAAGCAAACCCAAGGTGATGCTAAATGTGTTTTTTGATATCCGTGGAATTGTGCAGCACGAATACGCACCGGAAGGACAAACAGTGACAAAAGAATACTATCAACAAGTTCTCAAACGACTCCGTGATGCAGTTCGGCGCAAAAGACGAGACCTCTGGACGGCGAAAAACTGGCAGTTGCATCATGACAATGCTCCAGCTCATTCATCGCACCTGATCCAAAATTTCTTGTCCAAACATGGAATTCCAGTCGTTAACCAACCTCCCTACTCTCCAGACATGGCTCCTTGCGACTTCTGGTTGTTTCCGAAATTGAAGACGCCATTGAAAGGATCCCGTTTTGACAGTAGAGAAACGATAATGCAAAACGCGACGGCGGAGATGAACACCATTGCAATAGAAGCCTTCCAGAAGTGTTTTCGGCAGTGGAAGGATCGGTGGGCTAAGTGTGTGCAGGCGCAAGGGGCCTACTTTGAAGGGGATTAGGGTCCCAATCCCGTCAGGTACGTAATATATTTTTTCCGGCCAAAGGTCGGATACATTTTAGACAGACCCCGTATGTATTTTTTAGTCAACTTAGCTTGATAAGAAACCTAAAGATGATAATTCTCGTGCAACTTGTAAAACTCGTTTCAACATTCCAGCCAGCAACTGTCATATGTATATATGTAGCAATTTGATGATAAATATTGAAATATTTCCAATATTTCTCGAATGTTTGTTGCTGAAAATGGCAAGCCAATGTTGTTAGTTGAGAAGTCTCCATTTCTATAATATACAGCTTTCAAGCGTAAGACTTGCAAGAATGATCAATTCTGGTCGAAGCGCCCTAATGCCGAAATAATTAGCAACAGAGTGAAAAAATGTGTTGGTTTCACCATAAAGCAAACAGTATGGCTGGAACCAGGCAAACATGACCAACACAGGTTGCTCCCAGTCACAACGAAATATATTATAAGTTCAGATTAGAGATGAATGCGAGGCAGGACACGATTGTAAGGCAGACTATTTAGGTATGTTGATTTTAAAATAGATTACCAAGCGTGGAACTTGATGTATGTTTCGCATTACCAATGGAAGCCGAAGAAGTTGGAAGATTTCGCATGAGGCCAAACCATTGGTTATTGAATGAACACTTCGTAGTCGTAGTTTTGCTTCTTCCTCATCTTGAGGATAAGAAATGATTGGTATTAACCTGTGTTTTAAGACTTGTTTAGAAGCCATCATGTTGGTGGTATCAATACCTGACAATGCAAGAAGAAATCTTGATCAGAGGATTCATTTCAATCCATGTTCCGGAGTAACCGAGGCTTTCCAAGTTGAGGTAAACTGCATATTTTAAATCCAAATTAAACAGAAAACAGTGGTATTGCTTTATATGCCAAAAAATTGGTGTCCACACTGGGGTCGGTGTTCACCCTGCATGGTCGGTGTCCACACTACAGGATCAATGTCTACACTATGGGATCAGTGTCCACACTATGGGATCGGTGTCCACACTATGGGATCGGTGTCCACACTATGGGATCGGTGTCCACACCACGGGGTCGATGTTGACACTACAGGGTCGTGGGTGTCCATTATCCGCACTACAGGGTCGGCGGCCTTACTACAGGTGTTGTATCCTGTAGTTGACACTACAGGATCGGCGTCAACACTTTTGAGTCAATGTTCATATTACAAGGTCGATATCCGCACTACAAGGTCGCCTCACCCGCTGGTTTGTGGCCGGGTGGTCTGCCGACAGAAGAGTCTGCGTGAACCCGACCCGCGCGCCAGCCATCTGATGTTCGAAGGGGGGCCGATCCGTGGATACTGCATTACCGATGCAGATGGCACGCCCTACAGCCATGTCGCCAGCTATTGAGGCTTGTCCGGACCAGTGTCCTCGTCCAGGACCCTTTCTAGTGAAGTCTCACGGCGAGAACTCATTTCCAGCCCTGACAAACGTGAGGAGACGGAGCTTTAAACATGTTCTACCATTTCAGCTGGATGTGCGGATGCCCCACGATACTCCCGACCGACCAGACGAGTTTAGCGCGTCCGGAGTTTTCAAGTCGGCTGGTGGCGACATCTCTGTACAAATTGAGCTACTCTTATCTGGCGTCGCTCTGACAGAGGGCGCTCCGCATAACTGGAAGTTTGACCCTCTACGTGAGTACTGAAAATGAAATTACATGGCACTGTTACTTCTCATATTCTCTGGGAAGGGGAAGTAGATATAGGGGAAAATCAGTGGGGTTTTCCATTACGTGGTGTCGCATATCGCCAGAGAAAACCACCTAAAAGCAAGTGACAGAATTACCTATACTTGCTCGTGATGTGGTCCATTATGTTGGACCATTATCGCCTAACTCATTGAATTGCCCAGGATCACTATTCTGCCACCCGAAAGCAATAGGTTGGATGAGAAACTATTTATTGCCCGAGATCGTCATGCTGCCTTGCATTTATTATATTTCCCTCTGTCTGTTGCGTTCAGCTTCCAGTAACTTGCTCAGCATTCACACCCATGCAGGAGCCAGCAGTCCTGAGCTTGCAGCTCTGACTCCGGGGTTGTAATGGCAGCAAGAGCTAGCAATGTCACGCCATGACGTCCCTTCATACTGGCGTTGTGTTCAGCTGAATACCGAGGCTTATCAAATTAGTTGTCAGAGTAAGCAGCACATGTGTGTTGCCAGTTCGAACAAATCCTCGTTTTCGATGTTCTGCTTTTTGTCTACTGATGCCCAAGGCCTTGAATAACACACAGTGCATTATCCAGAGAATAATAAGTAACATCAAATTACAAATAATATAATTCGCCATGAAAGACATCATTGAGAAATTAACCCTTGTGATACTTCTCCTGAGCCTGCCTGTTCGGTGCTCATGCACATTCTACAATGCTTATTTGTTGAATTGTGCATGTTTTGTGATGCATTCATATGGACAGGTGTATCACTAGTTAATCCATTCTTTTTTAATAAGGGAAGGGTCACTCGTCCACGGGGCAATATTTCCCGAGAGCGGTGCTACTGATCTGACCAAAATCCAAGTGTGCTCTCACCTCCCCAAGGGCGTCCATTTCTATCGTAGGGCGTCCATCGGACGTTTTCTTAGGGCGCACTCGAGCTTTCCGGAAGAGAGTATTTGACTGAATATTCCAGAAGTATGTGGTTGAATATTCCCAATGGTGCTCCGTTTTCCGATTACGGGCGCGGTGCTCTGATCGGAGAGGGCATTACCCCCTTGGATCCCCTGTGCACCCCTGGATCCGTCAATGTGGTGTATTGAGCTTTAATGACTCCTAGCCTGGGACTCCGGCTGTATTGCGTTGTGTTGTACTGTGACTGGCTTTTGTTTGAGACTACAGCAGGCAGGAAATCGGCAGACTCTGGCTACGTTGTGTTGTACCGTGCTGTGCCGTGACCGGGTGTTGCGTGTGGCTGCAGCTGACTGTTGTGTTGTGCCGTGACGTGCCGTGACCGGGTGTTGTGTGGCTGCAGCTGACTGTTGTGTTGTGTTGTGCCGTGACCGGGTGTTGCGTGTGGTCGCAGCTGACTGTTGTGTTGTGCCGTGACGTGACGTGACCGGGTGTTGTGTGGCTGCAGCTGACTGTTGTGTTGTGTTGTGTTGTGCCGTGGCCGGGTGTTGTGTGTGGCCGCAGCTGACTGTTGTGTTGTGACGTGACGTGACCGGGTGTTGTGTGGCTGCAGCTGACTGTTGTGTTGTGTTGTGTTGTGCCGTGACCGGGTGTTGCGTGTGGCCGCAGCTGACTGTTGTGTTGTGACGTGACCGGGTGTTGCGTGTGGCCGCAGCTGACTGTTGTGTTGTGTTGTGCCGTGACGTGACCGGGTGTTGTGTGTGGCTGCAGCTGACTGTTGTGTTGTGACGTGCCGTGACGTGACCAGGTGTTGTGTGGCTGCAGCTGACTGTTGTGTTGTGTTGTGCCGTGACCGGGTGCTGCGTGTGGCCGCAGCTGACTGTTGTGTTGTGACGTGCCGTGACGTGACGTGACCGGGTGTTGTGTGGCTGCAGCTGACTGTTGTGTTGTACCGTGCTGTGCCGTGACCGGGTGTTGTGTGGCCGCAGCTGACTGTTGTGTTGTGCCGTGAGTGCCGTGACCGGGTGTTGTGTGGCCGCAGCTGACGTTGTGTTGTGTTGTGTTGTGCCGTGACCGGGTGCTGTGTGGCCGCAGCTGACTGTTGTGTTGTGCCGTGACGGGACGTGACCTGGTGTTGTGTGGCCGCAGCTGACTGTTGTGTTGTGCCGTGACGTGCCGTGACCGGGTGTTGTGTGTGGCCGCAGCTGACTGTTGTGTTGTGTTGTGTTGTGCCGTGACCGGGTGTTGTGTGTGGCCGTGTGTTGTCGTGTGGCCGCAGCTGACTGTTGTGTTGTGCCGTGACGTGACGTGACCGGGTGTTGTGTGGCCGCAGCTGACTGTTGTGTTGTGCCGTGACGTGACGTGACCGGGTGTTGTGTGGCTGCAGCTGACTGTTGTGTTGTGTTGTGTTGTGCCGTGGCCGGGTGTTGCGTGTGGCCGCAGCTGACTGTTGTGTTGTGTTGTGTTGTGCCGTGACCGGGGCCGATTGTTGTGTTGTGGTGTGCCGGGTGTTGTGTGTGGCCGCAGCTGACTGTTGTGTTGTGCCGTGACGTGACGTGACCGGGTGTTGTGTGTGGCCGCAGCTGACTGTTGTGTTGTGCCGTGACGTGACGTGACCGGGTGTTGTGTGTGGCCGCAGCTGACTGTTGTGTTGTGCCGTGACGTGACGTGACCGGGTGTTGTGTGTGGCCGCAGCTGACTGTTGTGTTGTGCCGTGCGTGACCGTGGTGTTGTGGGCGGCAGCTGACTGTTGTGTTGTGTTGTGTTGTGCCGTGACCGGGTGTTGGGGGGCTGTTGTGTGGCCGCAGCTGACTGTTGTGTTGTGTTGTGTTGTGCCGTGACCGGGTGTTGCGTGTGGCCGCAGCTGACTGTTGTGTTGTGTTGTGTTGTGCCGTGACCGGGTGTTGTGTGTGGCCGCAGCTGACTGTTGTGTTGTGCCGTGACGTGACGTGACCGGGTGTTGTGTGTGGCCGCAGCTGACTGTTGTGTTGTGCCGTGACGTGACGTGACCGGGTGTTGTGTGTGGCCGCAGCTGACTGTTGTGTTGTGACGTGACGTGACCGGGTGTTGTGTGTGGCCGCAGCTGACTGTTGTGTTGTGCCGTGACGTGACGTGACCGGGTGTTGTGTGTGGCCGCAGCTGACTGTTGTGTTGTGACGTGACGTGACCGGGTGTTGTGTGTGGCCGCAGCTGACTGTTGTGTTGTGACGTGACGTGACCGGGTGTTGTGTGTGGCCGCAGCTGACTGTTGTGTTGTGCCGTGACGTGACGTGACCGGGTGTTGTGTGTGGCCGCAGCTGACTGTTGTGTTGTGACGTGACGTGACCGGGTGTTGTGTGTGGCCGCAGCTGACTGTTGTGTTGTGCCGTGACGTGACGTGACCGGGTGTTGTGTGGCCGCAGCTGACTGTTGTGTTGTGCCGTGACGTGACGTGCCGTGACCGGGTGTTGTGTGGCTGGCCGCAGCTGACTGTTGTGTTGTGCCGTGACGTGACGTGACCGGGTGTTGTGTGTGGCCGCAGCTGACGGCTGGTCAGCAGCTCCCAGCGGCGGCTGTCTGCCGGGCCAGCTGAGCTGTCGACTGACGCCGCCCAGCCTGGTGTCGGCCGGTCGGACGGCGCTGATGCTGCGACTGCGGCTGTTCCTCTGCTCGCCGGCCGGTCTCTGCTTCCCCCGCGCCATCACCCTGAAGCTGGAGATAGAGACGGATGAGACAGCCGCCGCCGCCGGCCCCCTGGAGGCACGTCTGCTGGTCACTGCTGACTCGGCTGCCCTGCAGCTGTGACTCTTCGGGAGTCAGACTGTGTAGGGGTAACCCGGACTGTGTATTCGTGTCTCGGACATTGTACGGTGTCAGGTGCGGCTTCCCTTTCCTGGTGAGAAGGGTTGTATGTCATAGCTGGATGTACACTAATGCTTCCAGTTGACATTTTGACACTGATAAATGTGCTGCGTGTTTTGTACACTGTGTAAGATAGACTTACGCTGGGTCAGGTATAACGCTTATATTCATGCTGCCTTCCAAAAGAGACTTTGTTAATGGCGTTTCATGAGGACGAAGATGGCATAAACTGTTGATACATATCAGCGTCCATGACCTCATGATGTTTAGCAATGCTTTTATTCCTTAATAACTAAATG
Organism: Ashinkailepas kermadecensis; assembly: GCA_034440615.1. NCBI lineage: Eukaryota > Metazoa > Arthropoda > Thecostraca > Neolepadidae > Ashinkailepas > Ashinkailepas kermadecensis. The sequence goes on from JAOTOM010002138.1 coordinate 12,295, forward strand.
ACCAATGCAGTCGATGCGCCCTAAAACCCAAATTATTCCTTAATATGGGATAATGTGTTGTGAAAATTATTTACAAACTGATTGCATGTTCGGTGCATGAATAAGGATTTTGATCTTACAGGCTATGTGCTCAATTATTTTTCAGTGATCCACGTTTGTTTGGTACGTCAGACGACCGACTGTTCGGGTGTTTTTGGTCAGAATTGGTTAAGATAAGGTTTGTTTGATCGATTGATCATTGTGAGTTAAGGGTGGGCCAACTCAATTGGGTTGATACACCAAGACAGCATGTTGCACCAGGCCGGCGCAGGCAGATCGTTCTAGGGCGGGCACAGCGCTCTGGTGTTGGTGCACTGCAGGGGTGTAGCCGAGAAGGCGGCGGGGTCGTTCGCCCCCCGCCCCTGGTGCGGCTAGAAGGGCCGTGCTAGAAGCCCGTACGTAGTCGACTACGGAATCACCATGGTGGAGACAGAAAGGCCAGCAGCACTTCTTATGGCCGCCGAAGTTATCCGGCCTCTAAGATCATCTACGAACCCGTACGAATGCTGGCGGACCCAAATGTCCGCCTACGGCCTCTTACGAACGTCTGCGGGCTCTTATGGACATCTGTGGGCCTTTGCGAAGTATACGGGCATCTACGGTCCCTTACGAACGTCTACTGGTTCCTACGAACGTCCACGGACCCTTAAGCACTTCTGCAGGCATGTACGAACATCTGCAGGTGCTTGTAGATGCCAACGGGCCCTTATAAATGCCCACGAGCCCTTAACAACGCATACGAGCCCTTAACAACGTATACGAGGCCTTACTAACGCCTACGGGCCCTTGCCAACGCCTGCGAGCATTAACGAGTAGCGAAACGAGTAGCAGCAATATCTTCTTTTTTGTGGGGGGGGTTGGAGCGCAGCCGGAGGTGGGAAAGAGGCCGGTTATCTGTACTGTACGGATATTTCCTCTGGTACTGCGTAGCATCCAAGTCGGCTCCTTGATCACTGGCTTGCCAGTGATGACGCTTAGGCATGTGGCAGCGATGGATATGACATGGATATGATGGATATAGCATTTGACAGCGATGGGGCGCAGTGCTTCAACTGCACTCACGCAGCTCGGCTGTGAGTGTATCTTTGATATTCCGGCCCCACACATGAGACTATGTCTGCTTGACACTGCTGATCTGTAGGTAGTCGGGTGGGGTGTAGGTATTACCGCGAGCCATGGTCATTCGCAATTCCATGGCACACAAATGAAGCTCGACACACCAGTATTGTATTACGACTATAACTAGAAATACATACACTGTCGGTGACTACATTGATGGCGCAGATGTTCCAACGTCAACGCTTTAAATATAAAAACATGGTTAGGCTGTGCGTGATAGCTGTGGAGACTGCCGCATTGTCGCTCTGTACGGAGGCTGCTATGCTGTCGTTCTGTACACAGGCTGTCGTGCTGTCTGTACGGAGACTGCTGTACTGTCGCTCTTTAAAGAGATTGCTGTACTGTCGCTTAGCACACAGGCTGCCGTACTGGCGCTCTACACAGAGGCTGCCGGTAGGTCCAGATATGGCAGCCACTCTAGCTGCCGGCCCATGCCGCCCACCTGCAGATTCCGGAAGCTCTCTGCCAGGGCCAATCTTACACACCACGTGGAGAACCTTCCACAGAGAGCTCTACACTGAGAACCAGCTAAAGCAGCCTTCACAGACCATCCTACACAGAGCACCTTCAACAGGGCGAGCTGTTGACCATACTGCTCGGGCACAGTATGGTGTGCTGTCGAGAGAGCGCCACCTGCCGCGCGCCTGCACATGTGACCGGGCCCGAGCACGGCGCCTCAGGCGATGTCGCGCAGACCACACCGGAGCGCCAGCGATTCCAACGAGCTTAAAGCTGAAAATTGCAATACACAGTAGCGGCCCGGCTGTGGGCGGATCGGGCGGTGGCGCGGCGGCGGGCGCACGCGAAGCTCGACCCAACGGGGCGGCGATAACTCTCCGATTTGAACAATGACCTCGGCTGCTCCGGGTTTGGCACACGTATAGGGAGCACGCCACGGCGGCCGTGCACATCCAACATTTAGTAGAGTTAATATCATGGAGCGGCGTCACTGCCCACCGTCGTCTGCGGAGCTCCAGAGCGCGGCCGGGCGACGCGCTGTTAGTTTCGGCGCCGCCGGTCCACAACGGTGGCCAGCCGGCTTCGGCTCGGTGTGGCGGTGCTGCGGCGGTGTGGCCGTCACGTGGTGCTGCGCTGGTCCGTGCTGTGCCGCCGCACACAGAGCAGTCCGGCCGGCGCCGCCTACTGACACTTCTTGCGGCGCCGGCAGCGGCACTTGCGCGCCACGGGCACCACCTTGCGGTAGCGGGTGCCGTCGTTGCAGATGAAGCTGACGCGCCGGTGTCGCAGCTTGCGCGGCTGGCAGCAGTCGCGGCCGCAGCTGCCGACGCAGCGCGCCTGCCGCACCGGCCGCCGCGACCGGCAGCCGTTCTCGCGGATGTAGTCGCGGCTCTGCTCCCGGCGGCAGCGCGGCGCTGCGGGCACGGGCACGGCCGGGGCCGCCGTCAGACACGGCTCACACGTGGGGTCACGTGATCACGGCGAGACGGAGATCACATATAGGGTGCCGGTCACGGTGCCACACCGCCTCGGCATCGCATAGTTGGTGAGGGTCACATGGTTCAGGCCCGAGCACGGGATTGGGCGTGCTGCGTCGTGGTCATACACGGGACATGATCGTGCACAGAATGTGCAGCAAGACATGGGTATCGTACCGTTACACTGTCAATTCGTGGATTGACAGTTTGGAATGAGAAACGGCGTCATAAAGTAGTGCTTACTGCTGAGCCTATCTGGCCCGCATTGGCATTGTGTTACCCATACATATTGGAATCAGTGGCGCAGCCAGGATTTGATCCGGGGCGAACATTTGAAGAGGGCCCCCTACCTACCTACCGAGGGCGCCCACTTTCCCGAAACTCCTCGGATTTCAATCACTTTATTTTCGAAGTGCCTATGTATATATATATATATATATATATATATATATATATATATATATATATATATATATATATATATATATATATATATATATATTGCCTGATATTTATATCAGGCAAAGATGGTTAAATATGTGAGGAAATAGGGTACTCCGCGCTGGCGTGGATAATCACGCAATCTTGCAATCACGGTTGAACAGGGGTAAAAACCAGTTAGAAAACAATTATCTGCTGACAGCAACCAAGAAAATGTTACCCACTGCAGAAAATAAACGAACATGTCTCTAATGACGGCATTAGTATTACTAGCTTGAGTAATATACGAGTGCTTATCTCCCTGAAACATAATTGCTTCTTTATGATATCCGCAACGTTCGAACGTAGTTTAATATGGAGGGTGTTCATGATAAGGGTGGGGCCAGATTGTAGCGCCTGGAACCAGCTCCAGGAACATTGTGTAGCAACACACTGACATCTTTAAAACGGCATGACAATCATTATAATAGGGGCTTGTTTTTTTGTTTTCCGGGGGGGGTTGTTTAAAAATTTTGGGGGGTTTTGTAAAAAAAATTTCATAGTTGCACTCATACTTTTGTTGTCTTCTCAAAATAAGGCATGCGCCAAATGACCGTGTAGTCGGCGCGCCCTTAAGCCCAAATAATCAATCAAAATAAGGCATGGATACCAGTGGGAAAAAATAAGTGCAACGATTTGGGGACGGGGGAAGGAGCAGCAACATTTCTGACCAGCTATGCCCAACATAGCATCATGTAAGTTTTTTTTGCTTCACTGTTATCATCCAAAGACTGAGAACTCGTACCGCTGGACCTCGTATCGTCACAACTATCGCTGCTTACCGCTGGAACGGCTATCGTCACAACTATCGCTGCTTCGCCACCGCTGGAGCGACCGTGGTTGTTGGAGCAGCTGTGGTCAAACCACTGGGACAGCTGTGGCTGCTTGGGCGGTCATCACCGCCACGACGCCTGTGGCCGTTGGGCGGCCGTGGCCACAGAGGCGGCTACCGCTGCTGAGGTGGCGGCCTTGAGGTCTCGAGGGCCCTTCTACACAAGCTGTTAGATGCGTTTAAATTGTCCTCGGTTATATCTCTGCCCCTCATGGCGATTGCCTGGAAGGCTCATCGGACTTGCCAGGGGGCGGGTGCCCCCTTACTCCTTGGAAACGCCACTGCTTGTTTACAGCCCCGGCCCATCCATGGGGTTTAGCTGCCTTTTACGTAGCACCGGGAACCCCCCGCTTCGGCCCGGATCGTCTCCGTAACTCGGGGGCTTCTTTATGGGCTTGAGAGCCGCTGTCAACTCAGCCCCTCTCCATCAGCGTGAGCCAAAGCCGACCCAGTAGCCCTGCACGTCTGGCCCGGGGTCCTTCTCCGTCGGCTTGGGACCCTCTCATGGCTCAGGACACTCCGTGCGTCCGGAGTCCCCTCTTTTAAATGCTTGGCCCTCCTCTATCACGCAAGGGCCCCCTGTACGGTTTCGGTCCCCTCCGTCGGCCCAGAGGCCCTCCATGCCGGTGCTAGGTCCTCTCCGACGGCTCGGGGTCCTCCCGCGGCTTGGAATCCTCTCCCTCGACGTAGGGGCCCTCCTTATCGATCCAGGGCCTCCTCTGTCGGCCCGGAAGCCAGCTTTCAACAGCTTGGGGCCCTTGCACGGCTTGGGCCCCATCCATCGGCCCAAGGTCCCTTTCTGACGGCTCGAGGTCCTCTCCGGCAACTAAGGCTCCCTCTGTCGTCTTAGGGACCCTCCGACGGCCCAGGGCCATTTCCAGCAAGCCGGAAGTTTCTTTTCAAACGCTTTGGCTCTGTCCATCAGGTCAGAGCCCTTTCTTCGGATTGGGCTCCGCCGACAGCCCAGTGGCCCTTCATATTTCCTCGGAGTCCTTTCCGTTAGCCCGTGGGTACTTCCAACTATCCGGGGCCTCCTCCGTCGATCTAGAAGCCCTTCACGTTGGCCCAGCCAATGGCCGTCATCATATTGCTGAGGGCATTCCCCGTGGACTCTGAACTCTTATCATTGGTCCGGGACCCTTTCCGTCAGCCCGGGGCCCCTTTCGTCGGTTCGGGGTCTCTACACATCGGCCCAGGGTGCCCTTACGGCCCCCTGCGCCGACGCCTTTAAGGCCCATCAGACCCGCAAGGGGAGAGGGCGACTGCTCCCTTCGCCCCCTTGGCTTCACCACTGGTTGGAACGTGGTAATTTATATTACCCGTTACCAATGTATATTGGTAACTTCATTAAACTAAAAATATTAAAACAATCAGTGCGGGCGTAGCGCAGGTTTCGAGCGAATACAACAAAAAAAACTATCCTGATAGGAGGTTGCGCCGCATGTACACCGCGCGACTACGCTACTGAAGTCTCATAGCCAATAGTGCTGTTTTATATATTTTTTGGAAGGAAAGTCCCCCTCAATATATGCTTTGCAACCCCCCCCCCCCCATGATTCCAACTTTTAACATGGGTCCCTATGGAGTGTACCCTTCCAATCCATTTGGGTCTCCCCATGGCTTTTATGTATTGGTTTCCCCCCCCAATAATGTTCAGAAATATACACCAGTGCCCATTGCTCTCCACCTTCTCTCGTTTGTCCAGCACCTCTATGGCGCCTTATACTGGTATTTATGGTATATACATGTAGGACAGTGAGGAATGGCGCATACCTGTGCAACAGCCACGACTGCTGTATAGGTACCTGTAGTACAGGGAGGAGTGGTATGCACCTGCAGTACAGGGAGGTCACCACGTACCTCTGTCGCACAGTCTGCCACTCCAGCCTCGCCGACACCTGCATCGGTAAGATCCGTTGGAGGTGTTCGGAATACACCGTCCCCTCTTACACCTGTCGGCACAAACATGGTCTACAGACAGCAGCTAACAGCAGCAGGCAGGTGGTGCGCAATGTTCAATTGCTGCGAAGGCCGCTGAGCCATTCAGGATGACACTGCAGATCAACCTTCAAGCCAATTCTGGAATATGGATCCTACCTTTCGAAAACGCTTCTCCAACAAATCTCAAAATGATCGACAAATTTCAAAATCAAGGCTTCAAAATTGCCACCTGACGATATATGACATGACAGCTATAGGTACTCCACATTTCCAACCACCTAGCACAATTACAGCACACATCTATAGAAGTACTCTTTAGATTCCACAACAAAACGCAATTCATTAGATACCACCCATGCACAAAAACATTCAAACTACACACCAGCCGCGTGTACTAACTCATGCATGCACCACGACCCAACACCAATAGATGTCGCATACGCACGCAAACGACCTGCACATATCACTGTTCCCAACACACAACTTCTTACATCCGCCACTGCTTGGTGGAAACACGAGGCACAACACATCTTTAATAAATCATGCAAAGCACACCTGCATAAGTCCAGAAATTCGGCAACTCTTTCCGTAATTTACATCACGATACCCAAATAACATCATCTGCACTGACGACTCCAAAACACACACACACCACAGCAGACGGGCACAGCGGCGGTACTGTTTCCAGGTACAGCACCACCCCGATTCATCTGACGTGCCGTGTGCCCGGCACAGCATCCACATACACCGCAAAAACTGCACGCAATTCATTGGGCATACACAATTATCTGCAACACAAAATTAGAACACAACATGATCGCCACTGACTCAAACTCAGCCATGCAAAACATGACACCTTACACCACTTTCAGACACCCCTTCAAAGCAAAAACACTGCGTACACAATACATTAACCCCACACCGACAGCCACTTCTTCTTTGGGGCAGAGCTGGATGTCGGTGCGGCAAAATACCACCCATATACCACCCACACATTGATATCCCAGGATATCGGTGTGGCAGAACAGCAGTGGGACAGGGTGTCGGTGTGGCAGAACAGCAGTGGGACAGGGTGTCGGTGTGGCAGAACAGCAGTGGGACAGGGTGTCGGTGTGGCAGAACAGCAGTGGGACAGGGTGTCGGTGTGGCAGAACAGCAGTGGGACAGGGTGTCGGTGTGGCAGAGCAGCAGTGGGGCAGGGTGTCGGTGTGGCAGAGCAGCGGTGAGACGGGGTGTCTGTGGCGGGACAGCGGCACTGACTCGTTGGCGGCGCACAGGTCGGTCGTCTGCTCGTCCCGTGGCTCGCGGACGGCGCTACAGCCGGCTACCACCTGGTGGCGTTTGCGCGCTCGCTGGAAGTCGATTCGCCAGTCATCCACGTAGAGCGCCACCAGGCAGCCTGCCGTCAGCCAGAAGCACACGAGTCAGCCCGGCTGAGCCAGGCGTTGTGCATGTGTCAGTGTGTCACTCACTATACGTTCATACATTGACACATTCGCGTTAAATCACACCTGAAACGTGCCGGTGATGGGCTTCGGTTTCGTGGTCCCTGGAGCACCTCCTTCTGAAGCTGGTGGTGCTGTGCACCTACCTCTGAAGCTGGTCGTATTGTGTACCTACCTCTGAAGCTGGTAGTGTTGCGAAGCTGCCAATTATGGACGGCGTAAGTGGCCTTTTCCAGCGGCAGACCGCCGAGAAATAACGGCTCGGCCACATGCAGCGGAGGCACGTCCGCCTGATTGATGATGGGGCGCACCACACCGGCGTCCACGCGAAACGTGAAGTTGCTGCCGCTGGTGAGCATCTCAATCGTGTGGGATCTTCCGTCCGACAGCACCTGCCGACCGATCAATGGTGACCAATCCAGGCTCCACGTCTGCTGGTGAAACGCAGCTCCTCGCCGTCAGCCCCAGCACACCACCTGATGAACACTGCCAACTCCACACCTGACATTCACCCTCAGTGCCACGTCTGAGAGTTACCCTCAGTGCCACACCTGAGAGTCACACTCAGTGCCACACCTGAGAGTCACCTCAGTGCCACACCTGAGAGTCACCCTCAGTGCCACACCTGAGAGTCACCCTCAGTGCCACACCTGAGAGTCACCCTCAGTGCCACATCTGAGAGTCACCCTCAGTGCCACACATGAGAGTCACCTCAGTGCCACACCTGAGAGTCACACTCAGTGCCACATCTGAGAGTCACCCTCAGTGCGACCCATGAGAGTCACCCTCAGTGCCACATCTGAGAGTCACCTCAGTGCCACACCTGAGAGTCACACTCAGTGCCACATCTGAGAGTCACCCTCAGTGCCACACCTGAGAGTCACCCTCAGTGCCACATCTGAGAGTCACCCTCAGTGCCACATCTGAGAGTCACACTCAGTGCCACACCTGAGAGTCACCCTCAGTGCCACATCTGAGAGTCACCCTCAGTGCCACCCATGAGAGTCACCCTCAGTGCCACATCTGAGAGTCACCCTCAGTGCCACACATGAGAGTCACCTCAGTGCCACACCTGAGAGTCACACTCAGTGCCACATCTGAGAGTCACCCTCAGTGCCACACCTGAGAGTCACCCTCAGTGCCACATCTGAGAGTCACCCTCAGTGCTCACCCATGAGAGTCACCCTCAGTGCCACACATGAGAGTCACCTCAGTGCCACACCTGAGTCACCCTCAGTGCCACACCTGAGGCACTCAGTGTCACACTCAGTGCCACACCTGAGAGTCACCTCAGTGCCACATCTGAGAATCACACTCAGTGCCACATCTGAGAGTCACCCTCAGTGCCACACCTGACGACCACTCTCAGCACCCACCTGCCAAGCACCGTCAACTCCCGACAGACCAGGCTACCGACAGACAGTGGCGAGACCTCACCTGGTGGCTGAACATGGTGAAGCCCAGCGCGCTGCCCAGGTGGTAGCTGACGCGCAGCCGGCCGCGGAACAGCTCCACCGCCAGGTGACGGTCGGCGCCGCGGTACAGCACGATGCCGTTCTGCTGCCGGCTGCGCAGCACCACCGTCACGTTGCTGCTCACGGCAGACTTGGGAGGCGCCAGCTCCACGTACGCTTCCCGATGCTCGTAGGCTAGGCTCGTCAGGTGCTCACAGTATTTCCCTGGGGAGGTCAGGTCAGGTCAAGATAGACGATCACAGCATTTACCTCGGGAGGTCAGGGTCATGTACCCACAGCACTTCCCTGGGGAGGTCTGGTCAGGCCACGTGTTTACAGTACTCTGGTGAGGTCATGTCAGGTCAGATCATGTATTTACAGTACTTCTTTGGGGAGGTCAGATCAGGTGCGCACCGTACCCTCCTGGAGATTTTGGGTCAGGTTAGGCGTTCACAGTGCTTCCCTGGCGAGGTTAGGTCGGGTCAGGTTAGGCGTTCACAGTGCTTCCCTGGCGAGGTTAGGTCGGGTCAGGTTAGGCGTTCACAGTGCTTCCCTGGCGAGGTTAGGTCGGGTCAGGTTAGGCGTTCACAGTGTTTCCCTGGCGAGGTTAGGTCGGGTCAGGTCAGGCGTTCACAGTGCTTCCCTGGCGAGGTTAGGTCGGGTCAGGTTAGGCGTTCACAGTGTTTCCTGGCGAGGTTAGGTCGGGTCAGGTTAGGCGTTCACAGTGCTTCCCTGGCGAGGTTAGGTCGGGTCAGGTTAGGCGTTCACAGTGCTTCCTGGCGAGGTTAGGTCGGGTCAGGTTAGGCGTTCACAGTGTTTCCCTGGCGAGGTTAGGTCGGGTCAGGTTAGGCGTTCACAGTGCTTCCCTGGCGAGGTTAGGTCGGGTCAGGTTAGGCGTTCACAGTGCTTCCCTGGCGAGGTTAGGTCGGGTCAGGTTAGGCGTTCACAGTGTTTTGGCAGGTTAGGTCGGGTCAGGTTAGGGTTCACAGTGCTTCCCTGGCGAGGTTAGGTCGGGTGGTTAGGCGTTCACAGTGTTTCCCTGGCGAGGTTAGGTCGGGTCAGGTTAGGCGTTCACAGTGCTTCCCTGGCGAGGTTAGGTCGGGTCAGGTTAGGCGTTCACAGTGCTTCCTGGCGAGGTTAGGTCGGGTCAGGTTAGGCGTTCACAGTGCTTCTCTGGCGAGGTTAGGTCGGGTCAGGTTAGGCGTTCACAGTGCTTCCCTGGCGAGGTTAGGTCGGGTCAGGTTAGGCGTTCACAGTGCTTCCCTGGCGAGGTCAGGTCGGGTCAGGTGACTACAGCACTTCCTGGGAACGTTAGATCAAGTGACGTCATGTGTGCATAGCACTTCCCTGGAAAGGTCAGGTTAGATCAGGCAAGGTGCTACTTAGAGCAGTACTTACGACTTGGGCAGTACTTACGAGTTCACGACTTGGGAAATTACACTAGGCTGGTGGACAATATGGGTGGACTTGTTTGATAAGAGTAGGTCGAGTCTTCACATATCTTCATGAGTACTCTCTTATCAATGTAAGGGGAGTCAGAATCATAACACAGGTGAGCAAATGATAGTAGACTTGACTGGAGTCGCCTGAGCAGCGCTACTGGATGTGCTCCGTCTCACCTGAGCAGCGCTACTGGATGTGCTCCGTCTCACCTGAGCAGCGCTACTGGATGTGCTCCGTCTCACCTGAGCAGCGCTACTGGATGTGCTCCGTCTCACCTGAGCAGCGCTGCTGGATATGCTCCGTCTCACCTGAGAAGCACTGCTGGATATGCTCCGTCTCACCTGAGAAGCACTGCTGGATATGCTCCGTCTCACCTGAGCAGCGCTGCTGGACATGCTCCGTCTCACCTGTGTAGCCCTCCTGGCAGCGGCAGCGGTACTCCTGCGAGTCTCGCGGCAGGAAGCAGGCGCCGTGCTTGCACTCGTTCTGCTGACAGGGTGAGGTCTGCTGCATGAGCGTCACCGACGGGCCCAGCTCGCAGTACCGGCCGGCGAACCCGGCCGTGCAGCGGCACTGGTAGCTGGCCTCCGGGCCGTGGCTGCACGACGCGCCGTTCTGACGAGCACACGCCACCCGTCAGTCGTCAGCTCAGCACGACTGACGACCTCATGTCAGCCGGCACCGGCACCCGTCAGTCGTCAGCCTAGCGTGACTGGCGACCTTAGCCGCACTCACCCGTGTGTCAGCTTGCGCGACTGATATGTAGCGGCATCGGCACCCGTCGTGTGCTCATACACCGTCAGCGTCAGTGTCACCTAGCGTGACTGGCGACCTAATGTCAGCCGGCACTGGCACCCGTCAGTCGTCAGCTTAGCGCGACTGAAGACCTCATGTCAGCCGGCATCGGCACCCGTCAGTCGTCAGCTCAGTACGACTGATGACCTCATGTCAGCCGGCACCGGCACCCGTTAGTCGTCAGCTCAGTACGACTGATGACCTCATGTCAGCCGGCACGACCGTGTTGTCAGTACGACTGAAGACCTCATGTCAGCCGGCATCCACCGTTAGTGTAGCTCAGTACGACTGATGACCCATGTAGCCGGCACCGCACCCGTATCGTCAGCTTAGCGCGACTGAAGACCTCATGTCAGCCGGCATCGGCACCCGTTAGTCGTCAGCTCAGTACGACTGATGACCTCATGTCAGCCGGCACCGGCACCCGTCAGTCGTCAGCTCAGCATGACTGGGGGCAGTCATCTGTCAGCCTTGGCATCAGGCCCTGAAGCAGGATCGCTCCAGACCACGGTCCGTTGGCTGTACCCAAGACGAATGTGTGTTCAACACATCTTGACAGCGATGTCGACTGGTTTGTTGATATTGTTCTCATTGTGGAGTGTGTGGGAAGCGTGTTCTGGATCGAGTTAAGCACGTCTGACGTCACCATACTTCGTCGGGTCTTGCTAGAAACGGCCATAATAAGCTGACCGGTTCTATTCTAGTGCTGTAGAATTCCATAAATCTGGAACTGATATCCAACCAGCACCTGGCAAAATAGTATCGTCACTGCCCAGAACTCCTTACAAATAATATTAAGCTGGCCAAGGCTCAACCTTGCCCAAGAAATTCACAACTTTTTCTAAGCCAGTCATGTGTTGACTTGAACACATCATTTCACAACGCCATGTACTGTATAATATTACTCATATATTTTGAGCCAAGTAGCTGATTTATTGATTTATTTATCCATACATTATTTGTTTATATACTTGCGTATTTATTTGTTTGCTTCAACTGGCCACGTCGACCGATCATACTGCCAAGTCTGCCAGGAAGGAATTGGATACTGAACGTGAGCCTGGGGCCCTGTTCATACTGCATTCATATAATATTTGGAATATTCAGGATTAAATATTGTGGCCATTGCTGAGTGCCGATTATTGACAATGCGAAATACGCAAGGCTTGCTAAACTATTTCAACCTTAAGGGCCAGTGGCAACCATCAATCAATATCGCATGCGATATCGTGCATCACAAAACAGGCCGATGAACGATAATCAGGATGCAGCCTTGCATTCTGTACACCGCCATGCACAGCTCTAGCATAGGGCCCCAGACTGCAGGCATGGGTATGCTTTCCCAAAACCTGAATCGAAGGAGGAGACAGGTGTGGAATATAGCATGTTGGCTTCCGTGCTCGATTGGCGATAGCGGAGCAGTCTCGGCCCGTGTCAAGGCAACACCCGAGGCGATGTCCGGTGAACACCCGAGGCCGTGCCAGGTCAACACCCGAGGCGATGTCCGGTCCACCCCCGAGGCAGTCCTGGGTCGACTCCCGAGGAAGTCCTAGGTCGACTCCCGAGGCAGTCCTAGGTCGACTCCCGAGACAGTCCTAGGTCGACACCCGAGGCAGTCCTGGGTCGACATCCGAGGCAGTCCTGGGTCGGCTCCCGAGGCAGTCCTGGGTCGACACCTGAAGCAGTCCTGGGTCGACATCCGAGGCAGTCCTGGGTCGACTCCCGAGGCAGTCCTGGGTCGACACCTGAAGCAGTCCTGGGTCAACTCCCGAGGCAGTCCTGGGTCGACACACACTCACCTGGCACAGGTTGTTGGCACAGCTGTCCACAGTGTCGGTGCAGTTTTTGCCGGACATGCCCGGCCCACAGGTGCACGTGTAGTCGGTGATCTTGTCGTTGCACGTGGCGCCGGAGCCGCACGGATTGTAGCCGGTGCAGAACTCGATGCGTCGCTCACAGAACTGACCTAAACACGGTGGAAAGGTCAGCATAGGGCGGCACAAGGCGAACAGCGAAACTGACATACATACGGCCAAGGGCCTGTGAATGCAGTTATGGGGTCCGTGACATAACTGACCTACAGACGGGTCAGGATCGCTAAATGGTGGTACATACAAGGTCGATAACAGAAATGGTCTACAGACAGTGGTGAAATCGGAACATAAACATCACATAATTAGTAGCAGCAGGGCAGGAGCAGTCTAATTAACCTGCAGACGACCGGCACCCTCCAGCAGACGACGACCACAAACGGCCAAAGCAGCTGAAAGGAGGAGATACGACGGCAGCAGCAGAATCATGGCTGCCGTCAACCAATGAAGGCATACCCAGGTAAACGTGCAGCCTCCACCTCAGGAACATAGTTGAGTGGGGTATTAAGAGTGTATGTCCTTCCACGCAGCAATTATACGCGCAATGTAAAATTTTAACACTGTTAATGGGATTTAGCCTCCTCGATCTGCATTAAGAATGACGGATCCATGCATGAACAGAAGCATGCTTTCCATCAAGTGGAATGCATACCGACCGACCGCAGCTATAAAGGCACTGGGGAATTTCTGTGACAGCGGGTATGCACAGGATTAAATTCCAGCACAGATAATAATGGCCTGTGTGTTTCACCAGACCTACATTTGACTGGCTACCCTGAGCTAGAGCACCAGTGTTGAGGCCTGCCACACCAGTTGTCCGGCGACCAGCGCGTTGTTCCGTCCGACTGAGTGTGACTGAATGGCAGCAAGGGTGACTCTCTGAGTGACTGACCTGTGTAGCCGGGCTGGCAGCGGCACCAGTAGCTGCCCACGCCGTCCTGACAGGCGCCGTGTTCGGAGCACCGACTCCCGGCACAGTCGTCCACGTTGACCTCGCAGTGGGCACCAGAGAAGCCCTCCAGGCAGTGACAGCTGCCGCACATCACCAGACGTTGATCAGGGGGTGTGACGGCACAGTAATTGGCAACATCATCCACTTATCATTACCATCCGGTAATGTGCGCGGTGGCAACGTCATCTACTTTTTACATCCGGTAATGTGCGCGTGGCAACGTCATCACTTATCAACCATCCGTAATGTGCGGCAGAACATCATTACCATCCGGTAATGTGCGCGGTGCAGTATTATCATAATGGTGGCGTGCAAGTATCATCTACTTATCATTACCATCCGGTAATGTGCGCGGTGGCAACGTCATCTACTTATCATTACCATCCGGTAATGTGCGCGGTGGCAATATCATCATGTACCCATTCATTGGTGCGTGCAGTTGTAGGGCAGCCGGCTGTATGGTTTCGGGTGATCCCGCATTATATATATATACATATATATATATATATATATATATATATATATATATATATATATATATATATACCGTGGATGTGTCTGAGGTGAAGTAATCAAGCCTTCACAAGCAGGCATCATGGCTGGGCTGAAATCATGAAATAATGACACTTCTTTCCCGGTTTACAGGGATTACATAATATATAATAAAACCGAGTTACTTGTCGGTCCCGGGGGTTTACTGCCATACCTACTACCCAAGCAGCAGCACCCATGGGTATCAACAGCGAAGAATAATTAACTGTGACGAAATGCCTGCATCTACCAGCATAGAAGATACGACTCGGGCACCATATGAAAGGTGCCGTAGCCGTACCTGTATATGTACCTCATGGATTACACCACAGATATCGTGCCTGTATCTGCCCTGCTGGACCACACCACAGGTGCCGTACCTGTACCTGCCCTGCTGGACTACACCACAGGTACCGTACCTGTACCTGCCCTGCTGGATCACACCACAGGTGCCGTACCTGTACCTGCCCTCCTGGACCACCTTGCAGGTACCACCGTTGGCGCACGGGTTGCCGTAGCAGGCGTTGATGGTATGCTCGCACTTGTCACCGTAGAAGCCCAGAGAGCAGCGGCACAAGAAGGAGCGACCGACACCGGCCGAACACTGGCCACCATTCCGACATGGCTTCGTGTGGCACACGTCACACTTGGCCAGGACCTCGTCCGGCACAGCTCCACCTGGGGGTGACAAGCGTCACACTTGGCCAGGAACTCGTCCGGCACAGCTCCACCTGGGGGTGACAAGCGTCACACTTGGCCAGGACCTCGTCCGGCACAGCTCCACCTGGGGGTGACAAGCGTCACACTTGGCCAGGACCTCGTCCGGCACAGCTCCACCTGGGGGTGACAAGCGTCACACTTGGCCAGGACCTCGTCCGGCACAGCTCCACCTGGGGGTGACAAGCGTCACACTTGGCCAGGATCTCGTCCGGCACAGCTCCACC
Source organism: Ashinkailepas kermadecensis (assembly GCA_034440615.1). Taxonomy (NCBI): domain Eukaryota; kingdom Metazoa; phylum Arthropoda; class Thecostraca; family Neolepadidae; genus Ashinkailepas; species Ashinkailepas kermadecensis. The sequence goes on from JAOTOM010002138.1 coordinate 27,577, forward strand.
TGGGGGTGACAAGCGTCACACTTGGCCAGGAACCCCGTCCGGCACAGCTCCACCTGGGGGTGACAAGCGTCACACTTGGCCAGGACCCCATCCGGCACAGCTCCACCTGGGGGTGACAAGCGTCACACTTGGCCAGGACCTCGTCCGGCACAGCTCCACCTGGGGGTGACAAGCGTCACACTTGGCCAGGAACTCGTCCGGTGCAGTTCCACCGAAGGAGTAGCACGCACGTGTCACACTTGGTTAGGATCTCGTCCGGTACAGCTATCCCGGAGCGACACACATAGTAGCTGGCCAGCTGAGGACAATACCTATCGAATGCATACATAATATCCCGGAGCGACACACATAGTAGCTGGCCAGCTGAGGACAATACCTATCGAATGCATACATAATATCCCGGAGCGACACACATAGTAGCTGGCCAGCTGAGGACAATACCTATCGAATGCATACATAATATCCCGGAGCGACACACATAGTAGCTGGCCAGCTGAGGACAATACCTATCGAATGCATACATAATATCCCGGAGCGACACACATAGTAGCTGGCCAGCTGAGGACAATACCTATCGAATGCATACATAATATCCCGGAGCGACACACATAGTAGCTGGCCAGCTGAGGACAATACCTATCGAATGCATACATAATATCCCGGAGCGACACACATAGTAGCTGGCCAGCTGAGGACAATACCTATCGAATGCATACATAATATCCCGGAGCGACACACATAGTAGCTGGCCAGCTGAGGACAATACCTATCATATATAATATCCCGGACCAAAAAAAAAAAAAAATAATGAGGACAATACCTATCGAATGCATACATAATATCCCGGAGCGACACACATAGTAGCTGGCCAGCTGAGGACAATACCTATCGAATGCATACATAATATCCCGGAGCGACACACATAGTAGCTGGCCAGCTGAGGACAATACCTATCATAGAATAAAATATCCCGGAGCGACACACATAGTAGCTGGCCAGCTGAGGACAATACCTATCGAATGCATACATAATATCCCGGAGCGACACACATAGTAGCTGGCCAGCTGAGGACAATACCTATCGAATGCATACATAATATCCCGGAGCGACACACATAGTAGCTGGCCAGCTGAGGACAATACCTATCGAATGCATACATAATATCCCGGAGCGACACACATAGTAGCTGGCCAGCTGAGGACAATACCTATCGAATGCATACATAATATCCCGGAGCGACACACATAGTAGCTGGCCAGCTGAGGACAATACCTATCATACATAATATCCCGGAGCGACACACATAGTAGCTGGCCAGCTGAGGACAATACCTATCGAATGCATACATAATATCCCGGAGCGCACACAGGCATGAGGTAGCTGTGGCCAGCTGAGGACAATACCTATCATACATAATATCCCGGAGCGACACACATAGTAGCTGGCCAGCTGAGGACAATACCTATCATACATAATATCCCGGAGCGACACACATAGTAGCTGGCCAGCTGAGGACAATACCTATCATACATAATATCTGCCGGCGGAATTTCGGTGGCGGGGATGACATGTAGTAGACGTGACGTCACAGTCAGATGTGCATGACGATGCTCTGGAATACTACGGTGAGATGCACATGACGATGCTCTGGAATATTACGGTGAGATGCACATGACGATGCTCTGGAATATTACGGTGAGATGCACATGACGATGCTCTGGAATATTACGGTGAGATGCACATGACGATGCTCTGGAATATTACGGCGAGATGTACATGACCATTCTCTATTAGTGGTCTGAGCAGTTGCTACCAAATCCATTGTTTAATCTCTCGCTGTGAGGGCGACAATTCGCTCAGAGTACCGCTTCGTCAGCCGGCTAGCACGACCACCGATATTTATCGCTCCGCCGGAGCGGTGTACCTGCACAGACGAACTCGTCTTGCTTGGAGGTCAGCACTAGCTTGTTGGCCATGCGAGTAGGCTGCGCACAGCGTGCGATGCCCGGCTCCCGGAAGTCGGTCTTGACCCACGAGGCGAGCCAGCGCAGTTTGCAGTCGCAGTAGAGCGGGTTGGAGCCCAGAGCTCTGCCGTCGCCAGACATACACTGGTTATTCTCAGCCGCACGTGTACACCGTCAGGCCAGCGTCTCGTGTGGACCCTGACGCTACAGCTAAATGATCTACCATGGTCGGTGCGCCCTAAAACCCAAATCCCCCCTGACGCTATACGGCGCCAAAATCCTTAACCTTGTTCTATTCTTCAGGATGTTATCTAACCACGATAATTTGTTTATCTCACTATGTGCGCTATTCTCAATGGTGTCACATTTAATTACTTGCCTAACATACAAGAGCATATAACCTCCTATCTTCGACTTCCTTTGATGAGCATGCATGCTGTAACCTGTAAATTCAAATCCTTGCAAGTTATCTCCAAATATGCTTGCATTAATCCATGTCTCAGTTATGGATACCAAATCTCGTTTTTTCCAGACAACATGCAGTTCCCAATTGTATTCCTAACACTTCATTTATTTACATTTACATCAAAACATGTCAGTCATTTACATCAAAACATGATAAACTATTCTTCTTGCTTGGAATGCTTCACACTTTTCAACCTACATCCCCTTTATCTCATCACGGCACTATCACATCCTTATCGCATCATCACATGTTTATATTAAATCGCACCGCAGAAGGCATGGGAACCTGCGGCCTGGAACGGATCCCAGAATATGGAAGCAGAATCGCAATAGAATACGCCCCCAGTAAGAAGGGCATTTCTGCTGTCCGCGCAGGTCGTTCGTCACAATGGAGCAGATCAGTGATTCGTGAAGAATGCGTGGTGTTAGAGGATTCTTAGCTGCTCGTAAATTTCGCGGTCGCTGGTGATCTGCGATACGCCATAGAATAATAACGAATCAGCAAGGTCAGCAGCTGGTGTGGGTCGGCAGAGGCAGCCAACGTGAGTGCCCGTATTACACTGTAACTTGATCTTGAGCCACAGCGACTTCAACATGAGATGCAAACTCGATCGTGGGAACATCGGCCAGAGGAGCTGTCCATCTCCCACTCCGATAACTCAGAAGCGATGGTCTGCTTTGGTCTTCCCTGCCCTAATTGACCAGAATTTAACATGTCCAAGTATCAGCAATGGAGTAATTAGGCTGAGGTTGTGGCAGCAGGGAGATAAGCATAGGCGATAAGCGTTTCAGAGAATAAGCAAAGCGTTACACTCTCGTTGTTAAATTATGCGAGTAAATTGACATTCCGATAGGTAGTGGTTTCTCAATATACGCTATCAACTTTGCTTAACATGGACGTGGACCTCGTTAAGCTAAGCAAACGAATATTGGAACTTAGCTGTTGTTGATTGTCTAAAACTACTCCAAGTAAACAGATACTGCGTGTTTGTGTTTGAGGGACACGGGAACCACACCCACACATCGTGGCCAGCTCGGCACCATATCCTGGTCATTTCCCTGTACATTATGCTCTCCATTGCGTTTGTTCCATAGTCTCGAAATGAGGGGACGAGTGGTCTAGGGGTAAGATGCTCGTCTCACAATCGAAAGATTGTTGGTCCGAGTCTCACCTGTCGCTACTCTTCGCCCGCGACCAATCGGCGTGAGAGATTGGCGACGCTATATGACTCCAACGGTCAACGTGTCGTAAAAACCAATAGCCACCAACCAATAGTCTCGAAATGGACAGAGCTAGCCGAAGAAACTTTAATTCAAACTCCAAACAGCGATGGTGCCAAGGTACGAATGAGTATCATAAAACGTGCGTTTTCTGTAAATTTACCGGCACGTTAACACAAACTGAACAATTCCAACAGGTTGAATTCCCCTCACCCTGCTGAAAAGCGTCTGCCAACCGTTCTCAGTTTCTGAGGATTTACCTCCGAACGCGAAGCATTTCGTATCTTAAGTTACAGGCCATTAACAGGGACTGATAGCTTTTGAGAAACTTTATAGTTCGATGCTAGCATGCGAGTGACTGCAGTTAGCATCATTAATTTCGGTTGTCTGGTAGGGGAGTTCCCCCTCTTATATGGGATGTGAGTAACGGTGAGAGTCCTCACTCTTTGGTACTGTGAGTGATGGCGGTGAGTGTCCCCACACCCTGGTACTCATGTCAGCGATGGCGGTGAGTGTCCTCACACCTTGGTACTCACATGTGAGTGATGCGGTGGTGGTTGGTTTGGTTTTACGACTTGGTTGTGGCGATCCGCCATGGCCGGGAGAGAGAGGTGCTCACCACAACTTCATTGACCGAGTCCGATGGCGGTGAGTGTCCTCACACCCTGGTGCTCACATGTGAGTGATGGCGGTGAGTGTCATCACACCCTGGTACTCACATGTGAGTGATGGCGGTGAGTGTCTTGAAGGAACCGTCTGGTATGCGAGACAGGTTGTTGCCATGGAGACTGAGGATGCGTACAGAGCGCAGTCCGTTCAGGGCGTCCGCTTCTAGGCACTGCAGCTTGTTGTAGCTGATAATGCTGAGGGCGAGATTGGTTGCTATATGTTCAGGGGTGTAATAATTGGCAATTGGCAGTATCAGCCAATATGAGATGTAGCATATTACAACGCTAGAGCATCCCGCATCCACTGGAGCTCCACTGGAGCATCCAGCAACACTGAATCTTGTTATATCCAGCGCCACCAGGGTAGTCGCAGTGGACAACAGCCTTGCATTAGATCTGACCACAAAAAAAAGTTATCCCATTCGACGTGAATTAGCCACTTGGATCTATGACTCGAATAACAGGCTTCCCATTCCCTTGAGGGCCCGATATGTTCTGGGCAGATGTCCTTAATTTATCGTCTGATGTGTGCAGGTAAACATAGTACTGCGACTGCCGACAGGACGACCTACATAATCACAGGTTCCACTTCCTGTCCGGTCTGCCACTCACAGCGTCTCGAGGCTCTGTAGCTGGGAGAAGGTGCCGTTCTCCACCGTTGTGATCAAGTTGTTGCTCAGATCAAGCCGCTTCAGAGCCCGCAAGTGGCGTAAGTCCAATGACGTCACACTGGTCAGCTGATTCACGTCCAGGTACCTGGAAATATTACGGCATGTGCATTAGCTGGTCACTGCAGGTAACAAACTGACATTTGAACGCTGTTTTGGTGCATGATACGGATTGTTAGTTTATCCTTCAGTTCATGTATCATCTAGATCCATCCCATAACTAGCATCAAGTGAACTACATACTAGATCATCTATAAGTTCGCCAGAACTCATTACTTAAAAAACCACCTTCGGAGGCTGCATTCGACGCGACAGTTGGCCCGAGTCCGGGAGATCCATGATTATCGGCATGAGGTATAGTTATCTCACCGACGCGACAGTTGGCCCGAGTCCGGGAGATCCATGATTATCGGCATGAGGTATAGTTACCTCACCGACACGACAGTTGGCCCGAGTCCGGGAGATCCATGATTATCGGCATGAGGTGTAGTTACCTCACCGAATAACGTTCACCAGGTATGAGAGCGAGGCACTCCTGGTCGCCTGATCATAGGCGATGCGACAACATAAAAATCAGTCGGTCACCAGCTCGGTGAGCGCCTAGTGGCATCAGTGGCACATGCTGGTAGGGCATAGCTCAGAATGTTCTGGACGCTAGTGCGATTATTGATCGCCAGGCGGTAATTTTACACAGATGCTTCGAGGAGTCACCTGCAACGGACACTCGTGCCTGAATTCCTCCGCCCAGCATAAGTGCGCGGTAGGGTTCAGTTCCAAACCATGCTGATTTGGAACTGAACGTAGCAAAATGTGACTGCATGAGACAAGAGCGATACTTGCATTAATGTTGCATTGTTCGTTGATTGGCACGACAGTCACGGCAATCACAACACAATATGATAAAGTTAGGGTTTATTAATGTCCCTCTTCGAGCGTGAACTTTTATGAGCGGAGGAGGTCGCACTAGGTTGACTACACGACAGTGGTGTCCAAAGGTACCTGCGGATAAGACCTGACACTTGGTAGAGTTGTCAGCTTTGTTCAAGCGCTCGTGCCTGGAGATGAGGTGTCGCACTAACTAGTTAGCTGTCCGAGTGAGACTAACTGCTATCCTTCCATCGAACCACTCCCACCCTTCCCGCCGTACTCTCCGTAACTCCGTACCGTAACTCAATCCCTCTCCTTCTCCCTCTCTCCATCTCTCTTTTGGGCGCTGTATGACCGAAGCAGTCGATGCGCCCCTAAGCCCAAATAACCACCCTCTATCTCTCTCCACTTCTCCGTCTCTCCCTATTCCCCTCTTCCCCTCTCTCCCTCTCTCCCTGGTGGTTATTGATTTTACGACACGTCGACTGTTGAGTCATGTAGCGTCGCCAATCTCTTACGCCGATTGGTCGCGGGCGAAGAGTAGCGACAGGTGAGACTCGAACCCACAATCTTTCGATTGTGAGACGGGCAACTTACCCCTAGACTACTCGTCCCCTCTCTCCCTCTCCCTCTCTCTCTCTCTCTCTCCCTCTCTCTCTCTCTCTCTCTCTCTCTCTCTCTCTCTCTCTCCCTCTCTCTCTCTCTCTCTCTCTCTCTCCTCTCTCTCTCTCTCTCTCTCCATCTCTCTCTCTCTCTCTCTCTCTCCTCTCTCTCTCTCCATCTCTCTCTCCCCACTCTCTCTCCCCATCTCCCTCCTCTCCCCATCCCTCTCCTCTCTCCTCTCTCTCTCTCTCTCTATCCATTTCCCCATTTCCCCATTTCCCCATCCCATCCCTCCCATTCATCCCACCACCACCACTCCATCCCCATCCCTTCCCCATCCTCCCTCCCCACCCCCTCCCCATCCATCCCATTCCCATGTCTACATGTCCATGTCTACATGTCTACATGTTCATGTCTCATGTCTACATGTCTCATGTCTACATGTCTCATGTCTACATGTTACATGTTCATGTCTACATGTTACATGTTACATGTTACATGTCTACATGTCTCATGTCTTCATGTCTACATGTCTACATGTCTCCATGTCTCATGTCTACATGTCTCCATGTATACATGTTCATGTTCTTCATGTTATGTCTCTGTTCATGTTTGTTCTGTTCATGTTCATGTTCATGTCTCATGTTCATGTTCATGTTCATGTTCATGTCTCATGTCTCTGTTCATGTCTCCATTTCCATGTCTCCATGTCTCCATGTCTCCATGTCTCCATGTCTCCATGTCTCCATGTATCCATGTATCCATGTATCCATGTCTCCATGTCTCCATGTCTCCATGTCTCCATGTCTCCATGTCTCCATGTCTCCATGTCTCCATGTCTCCATGTCTCCATGTCCATGTCTCCATGTCTACATGTCTACATGTCTACATGTCTACATGTCTACATGTCTACATGTTCATGTCTACATGTCTACATGTCTACATGTCTCCATTTCATGTCTCATTTCATGTCTACATGTCTACATGTCTACATGTCTACATGTCTACATGTCTACATGTCTACATGTCTACATGTTCATTGTCTCCATGTCTCCATGTCTCCATGTCTCCATTTCTCCATTTCTCCATTTCTCCATTTCTCCATTCTCCATTTCAATTTCCATTTTCCATTTCCATTTCCTTTCCCTTTCCCTTTCCCTTTCCCTTTCCCTTTCCTTTCCCTTTCCTTTCCCTTTCCTTTCCCTTTCCTTTCCTTTCCCTTTCCTTTCCCTTTCCCTTTCCCTTTCCCTTTCCCTTTCCCTTTCCCTTTCCTTTCCCCTTTCCCTTTCCCTTTCCCTTTCCTTTCCCCTTTCCTTTCCCTTTCCCTTTCCTTTCCCTTTCCCTTTCCCTTTCCTTTCCCTTTCCCTTTCCCTTTCCTTTCCTTTCCCTTTCCTTTCCCTTTCCTTTCCCTCTCCATCTCCCTCTCCATCTCCCTCTACATCTCCCTCTCCATCTCCCTCCCCTCCCCCTGTCCATCTTCCCCTCCCTCCTCCTCCTATCTATCTCTCTCCTCTCTCTCTCTCTCTCTCTCTACCCTGCCGGACCACTCCCACTCTCTCACCGGCTCACTTCCATCCTCTCGTCTCGAGACTCACAGTTCAGTGGTGCGACTGGAGATGCCACCAGGGAAGTGAGTCAACTTGGCGCGACTGCAGCGTACCACCGTACCGACACAGGTACAGCCCCGAGGGCAGTAGTCGATGGCGGTACACCTGTCATCCTCCTGCTCTCCTCCTGGTGACGGACATATGCTGTCACCCCCTGTCACCCTCATGGTCACGCACGGATATACGTCGTCGGCCCTCCCCTGACCCCCTGCTGTTGACGGATATACACGACTACCCTCCTGGTCGCTCCTCATGATGGGCTCTCCTGTTCCCCTCCTGGTTACGGACATACACCGTACACACGTCATCCTCATGATCCCCTCCTGGTGACGGATATACACTGGTCATTCCCCTGATCCCCTCCTGGGGATGGATATACACGACTACCCTCCTGATCCTCCTGGTCACGGATATGCTGTCCAGCTTCATATTTATCATGTTTCGACTTTGCATCGAAGATTCGCCACATTGGCAACGATACGATGGAATGCACATGCATCCACAAATTGTGGTATGTGTGGATCTAACACAGGAATTGGAATGCCATCACCATTTAGCTAGCTCGACGGTAATTGCAGACAATGACACACGTATGTTCGATAATTACGCAGTTTGCTGATATTTCTGACATTATTACAATTTGTCGTCAGTTCTGACCATACCAAGCTGGCAATATGAGGTGTTACTATCTGTAATTGCAGGAAGCGGTCAATATTTGGTTTGAGACCACACAGGTCCAAAGCTTAACACGTGCGCCGGTGGGCCTTTCACATAACCCGCAGCAGAGTGGGGATCGGTTTCTCCCCCTAAGATCTTAGTAACTATTGAAGCTAGAAACACAACATTTGGAGGGTAGATTATGGCTGTAGTGAATTCCATGAATATATTCCATGACCGTAGATCAAATGAGGGTCAAATGAGTCAAATGAGGTCAAGATCGGCCACCACACCGCGCCGCTGCACCACTGCGCCTGCGAGACATTCGTGATCTTGAATGCGCGGCGGCCGGCCAATCGACTTTGCACCCCCGCAGTTGCTATGTTTACCAACGGATTTCGATTTTTGCATAGCGAATCAATTTTTAACGAAGTCGCAAGATTTCACTATAATATTCCGCCCGCTTGCGAGATATCGTCGAAAACAGGGGGAAAAGCGGAGTCCCTCCACTCACCTCCGGTGAGCGTATTAACACACGCGCCGGAGGGTCTCTCACATAACGCGCAACGAAGGGGGGACGATTCGGTCACCCCCCTAAAATCTCGGAAGCTACGGAAGGTAGAAGTGGAAAATGTGGATGGTGGATTGCGGCCGTAGTGACCTGGCCGCATTATGAATTTCATGAACATAGGTCAATGTGATCAGGGCCAAATGAGGTCTCCAAATGAGGATCGGCGGACACAGCGCGCCGATGCGCCGCAGTGTCGATGAAACCTTTGTGACTTTGAACGCTCGGCGCTCGGGCGGTCGGTCGGCCGACTTTGCCCCCCCCCCCCCGCTGTTCCTATGTTTACCAACGGGCCTCAGACATTCTTTTTGCGTAGGATGCGGTAATCAGTTTTGAACAAAGTCACCATATTTGATCACAATATTCCTGCCCACTTATAAGATGTCGAATAACACGGAGGGTGGACGGATTCTGCCCGATTTAGGTGCACGTGGTAAAGAGGAAAATGAAATGATAAAATATCGCATGACTATATTGATCACAGGGAGATGAAGCAGTTTTTTTTCGCTACCACATTGCATCATGTGCGGTCATATTCTGGGATGAAGTCAACTAAAAGTAGGCGATAATCCTACGTGGTGGCTTTCTCCGACCCAGCACACGTGGATCTCTCTGTGGATCTGATCAAGGCCTTCATCTGTTGCAAAATGGTGTTAATTAGCTTCAGATTCTTTTCCATATTCAGACACTTAATACCCCACATGAACAACCTTCTTGATACGCGAGGAATTTGGCTGGTCATAATGTTCGAGAATATTATGCTGGTGGCAAAAAATTACACGCTTCGGTAGTAGTGCATTATCAGGAGTCACTCAGGATTCCCCAATGTGACACGTTACACTATAAAGACCAATCGCATACACAACACTTCGACAGCATGGTTCCAAAGATACTACTCCAGGACATGCCACCACCCAGGTGTTTCCTTTCGGAATACGGTCAGGTATGATCCGTTACCACTCCATCTCTGATTATCTGGTGATACTGTGACCGGCTGTGACCCCCCGCTACCCCCGTTCTCCCCCGGCCCTCCTGTGGCAATGTGGCTGGCTTTGGATACGGTACAGCTTGCCACTGGCCCTGGAGGAGCTGCGGTCAGACTCTCTTGATCCCCGGCCAGTTACCCTGGCACGTGAAGTCCGTCTCGGAGAGGTGAGTCAGAGGCTTTCTGCGCAGCCGGTCGGGCAGCTCACAGGTGGGGGCACCGATCTGCACGGCAGTCTTGGACTGCAGCCGCAGCCAGCGTGCCAGCCAGCGCAGACGGCAGTCACACGCCAGCGGGTTCGACTGGAGGTCACTGCGGTCACAGCACACACAGTCATGGGATTGTCTCACTGTGGTCACGGTACACACAGTCAAAGGAGTGTCTCACTGTGGTCACGGTACACACAGTCATAGGATTGTCTCACTGTGGTCACGGTACACACAGTCATAGGAGTGTCTCACTGCAGCCACCCCACATACTGTCGCTGGGGTGTCTCACTGCAGCTACCTCACATTGTTATTGGAGTGTCTCACTGCAGCCACCCCACGTACTGTCGCTGGTGTGTCTCACTGCAGCTACCTCACATTGTTGTTGGGGTGTCTAACTGCAGCCACCCCACGTACAAGTCGCTGCGGTGTCTCACTGCAGCCTCACCACATACTGTCGCTGGGGTGTCTCACTGCAGCCACCTCACATTGTTATTGGGGTGTCTCACTGCAGCCACCCCACGTACTGTCGCTGGTGTGTCTCACTGCAGCTACCTCACATTGTTGTTGGAGTGTCTAACTGCAGCCACCCCACGTACAAGTCGCTGCGGTGTCTCACTGCAGCCTCACCACATACTGTCACTGGGGTGTCTCACTGCGGCCACCTCACATTGTTATTGGGGTGTCTCACTGCAGCCACCCCACGTACAAGTCGCTGGGGTGTCTCACTGCGGCCACCTCACATTGTTATTGGGGTGTCTCACTGCAGCCACCCCACGTACAAGTCGCTGGTGTGTCCCACTGCAGCCACCTCACATTGTTATTGGGGTGTCTCACTGCAGCCACCCCACGTACTGTCGCTGGTGTGTCTCACTGCAGCCACCTCACATACTGTCACTGGTGTGTCTCACTGCAGCCACCCCACGTACTGTCACTGGTGTGTCTCACTGCAGCCACCTCACATTGTTATTGGGGTGTCTCACTGCAGCCACCCCACGTACTGTCGCTGGTGTGTCTCACTGCAGCTACCTCACATTGTTGTTGGAGTATCTCACTGCAGCCACCCCACGTACTGTCACTGGTGTGTCTCACTGCAGCCACCTCACATTGTTATTGGGGTGTCTCACTGCAGCCACCCCACGTACAAGTCGCTGCGGTGTCTCACTGCAGCCTCACCACATACTGTCGCTGGGATGTCTCACTGTAGTCACCTCGCATACTGTCTGCCTGCACATACCGTACCACATACTGATCGACAGGGGTGCAGCCTCTCAAGATAAGCTTAGAGGACTGAAGCAGTGGTGGATCCGGAAAATATCCTAGACGGGGCCACAAGAATTGGAGTTCTCTAGCCTACCTTCTCTGCCAAGATAGGAAATTCGAAGTTGGCGCATATTTTGGATGGCCCTTTTCGAGTTGTATATTTGATTTTAGTCCTAATTTTACACTTTGCTACAGGACCCTTGAACACCACTTCATTCTCCTCAGGGTACATTGGACGAAGTAATTTTTGTTTGACTATACAGTGGTCTTTTCCTCAAAAGCCTAGCTCCGTTGAAGGGATATTCTAGCTTCAAAACCGTAACTGGTTGAAGATGCTTTCTATCTGAATGCGGAATGCTGAACAGGTTTAGGATCGGGAACCCTTGCTGTGTTTGCGTAGCGAAGTTCTGTGTAGCTTGCACACCAAGAGCAAAATAAAAAGGCCCGAGGGCTGAATCCAAAGATCAAGGGCCCAATGCAAAGTTCCAGGGAATCATTCAAAAATGTCCGGGGGCCAAGGACTTCCCCTCATGGAAAGGTGGCGCCCCTCTGACTTCGAAAATAACTATTCCGGGGATGCTCGAATGCAGCCACATTTCCCCGCCGAACGGATTTTTCAGCCTACGACACCACTCCGGTGACTTTCGCAGTGGGACCCCTTCGAGGAAACGGCGCCCCCCCCCAAAAAAAAACGAGTACCCACAATGGAAATTCATGGACTTTCCCCTGCGTGGGTGCAATCCCTCTGTAGGAATTGGTGCTTCTGCGGACAGATCCAGGGACTCACATAACAGAATTGCTGCTGTGCTATGCCCCACGATGAACCCTGCACCCTCTCTTAGTGATGCTCCACTCTCACCCAGGCACAGCATTTTCCCACCTTTCTCAGTGCAGTTTGCGATCCTCTCCTACCTCTTGGCGTTTCCAAGCACTCCTTCCCTTCTTCTTTGAATAGTCCCCATGATACACCGCTGTGATGGTTCACATAGTGACCTCAGTGAGATATCAATGTGACTGAATTCGACAGTGACACAGTGACACAGTGACACAGTGAGACAGTGACACAGTGAGACAGTGACACAGTGAGACAGTGACACAGTGACACAGTGACACAGTGACACAGTGACACAGTGAGACAGTGACACAGTGAGACAGTGACACAGTGAGACAGTGACACAGTGACACAGTGAGACAGTGAGACAGTGAGACAGTGACACAGTGAGACAGTGACACAGTGACACAGTGAGACAGTTACACAGTGGCACAGTGACACAGTGACACAGTGAGACAGTGACACAGTGAGACAGTGACACAGTGATACAATGACACAGTGACACAGTGAGACAGTGAGACAGTGACACAGTGACACAGTGACACAGTGACACAGTGAGACAGTGAGACAGTGACACAGTGAGACAGTGACACAGTGACACAGTGACACAGTGACACAGTGACACAGTGAGACAGTGACACAGTGACACAGTGACACAGTGACACAGTGAGACAGTGACACAGTGAGACAGTGACACAGTGAGACAGTGACACAGTGACACAGTGACACAGTGAGACAGTGACACAGTGAGACAGTGACACAGTGAGACAGTGACGCAGTGACACAGTGACACAGTGACACAGTGAGACAGTGACACAATGACACAGTGAGACAGTGACACAGTGACACAGTGAGACATTGACACAGTGGCACAGTGAGACAGTGACACAGTGACACAGTGACACAGTGAGACAGTGAGACAGTGACACAGTGACACAGTGAGACAGTGAGACAGTGACACATTGACACAGTGACACATTGACACAGTGACACCGTGAGACAGTGACACAGTGACACAGTGACAGAGTGAGACAGTGACACAGTGAGACAGTGACACAGTGAGACAGTGAGACAGTGACACAGTGACACAGTGAGACAGTGAGACAGTGACACAGTGAGACAGTGACACAGTGACACAGTGAGACAGTGCCACAGTGAGACAGTGACACAGTCACACAGTGACACAGTGATATAGTGACACAGTGACACAGTGACACAGTGAGACAGTGCGACAGTGAGACAGTGACACAGTGAGACAGTGAGACAGTGACACAGTGACACAGTGACACAGTGAGACAGTGACACAGTGACACAGTGACACAGTGAGACAGTGAGACAGTGACACAGTGACACAGTGACACAGTGACACAGTGAGACAGTGACACAGTGAGACAGTGACACAGTGAGACAGTGACACAGTGAGACAGTGACACAGTGACACAGTGAGACAGTGACACAGTGAGACAGTGAGACAGTGAGACAGTGAGACAGTGACACAGTGACACAGTGACACAGTGACACAGTGACACAGTGACACGGTGACACAGTGACACAGTGACATAGTGACACAGTGACACAGTGACACAGTGACACAGTGACACAGTGACACAGTGACACAGTGACACGGTGACACAGTGACACAGTGACACAGTGACACAGTGACACAGTGACACAGTGACACAGTGACACAGTGACACAGTGACACAGTGACACAGTGACACAGTGACACAGTGACACAGTGACACAGTGACACAGTGACACAGTGACACAGTGACACAGTGAGACAGTGACACAGTGACACAGTGAGACAGTGACACAGTGACACAGTGACACAGTGAGACAGTGCCACAGTGACACAGTGACACAGTGAGACAACTATGTGACTGAGGCGTGGCCTCCAATCTAATTCCGGGGCCTTGATCCTTTGAATTTTGGATTGAGTCCCTCTTTAGGCGTCAGACGCAATGTTAATGAGGACGTCGGGGGGATCTCCGGTAAAGAAAGAAAACAGGTAGGTTCCTGACGCCGTTCAAGAACTCTGAAACATGCGCCTGCGACAAGCGCGCCCGGATGCTCACTAGTCATAAAGTAAAGTCATAAAGTATTAAGGCTTAATAAGAGCCACAGGGGCCCATCTGGGTTAAGCCTATCTAGAAAAGGTACTAGAATGTACATACTCCCACCGCAATCAATCCCTTATCCCAAGTTCCTAGGAAGCTATATATCCCAGCCCATCTAACACCACTCACTTGCTACCGCCTAACACCCTCAATAATCACAAGCTCCTCCCATCACACCCATCGTGCCACCATAGACAACCTCATCAGCATCACATCCCGAAGGAAGGTGCCGAATCCACTGCTAGGCACATCCCACAGAAATTCATAAAGCGTTCAGACTTAATAAGAGACTCACGTGCTATTGCATAATACACTCAACAATTACAAACTCCTCCCATCATACACATTGTGCTACCATAGACAATCTCATCAGTATCACATCCCAAAGGAAGGTGCTGAATCCACTGCTAGGTACACCCTATATAAAGTTATAAAGCATTTAGACTTAATAAGAGACTCACTTGCTATTCCATAACACAGTCAACAATTACAAACTCCTCCCAACTCCCACTCCTCCCTGTCGATCAACCTTCCCTGGAATACAGAAAAACAATCCCCCTATTCTTATAATGATTGTCTATGCCGTTTTTAAAGATGTTCAGTGTGTTGCTACTGACAATGGTTCCTGGCAGCTGGTTCCAGTGTTCTACTACCCTGTTGGTGAAGAAAGACTGTCTTAACCTTGTCCTGCTGTGATTAACTTTAATTTTGAATTGATGACCTCTAATTGCATCATTTCTGTTAAATTCAAACATTTCCCTGAGATATCCCTGTTCCTGACCATGAACAAATTTAAAAACCTCGACGAGATCTCCTCTCAGCCTTCTATATCTAAGTGAAAACATATTCAATTTCTTCAATCTTTCCTCATATTGCAGGTTGCCTATACCATTAACCATTTTTGTTGCCCTCTTTTGTACTCTCTCTAAAAGCCAACAATCTTTCTCATAACTAGGGGACCAAGCTTGGACACAGTATTCCAAATGTGGCCTGACATATGCACAGTAAAGCTTCCTGATGACCTCCTCACTTTTGTATGACACATTCCTCTGTATTGCCCCAAGCATTCTTAGTGCCTTCTTCCTGGCTTCTTTGGTCTGTTCTGATGCCCCCAATTTTGTGTTCAAAATAACACCTAAGTCCTTCTCCTGCTGAGTCACAGATAGTACTTGGCCACCCATCAAGTATGGAGCCTTCATATGCTGCCTACCTACATGCATGACTTTGCACTTATCAAAATTAAACTTCATTTGCCATTTTTCGGACCACTTCACTAGCTCGTCTAAGTCTTTCTGCAGCAAAACCTGCTCATTTTGCCCTGTTATTGCCCTAAAGATCTTCAAATCATCCGCAAATTTCAAAACCTTACTGCTTAGGCCACATTCAATACTATTCACATATATAATGAACAATAGTGGCCCCAGCACCGATCCCTGGGGGACTCCACTAAGAACATTTTGCCATGATGACTTTGTACCATTTAGCATCACTCTCTGCTGTCTATCTGAAAGCCACAACTCTATCCATTTTAGGATGCTACCTGCAATACCATGGACCTGAAGCTGCATCATTAACCGTTTATGGGGTACCTTGTCAAAGGCCTTACTAAAGTCAAGATATGCTACATCAACCTGATTTCCCTGATCAAATTGTTCTGTAGCAAAATTCAAAAAGTCCAAGAGATTTGTGAGGCACGATCGCCCTTTTCTAAACCCATGTTGAGTATCTTGAATCAATTTGTTTCCTTCCAGAAAACTAACTATTCTATCCTTGATAATTGATTCGAGTACCTTGCAGACTAGGGATGTGAGGCTTACTGGCCTATAGTTTTCAACTTTCCCTCTTTCTCCTTTCTTGAAAATAGGAACTACATTTGCCCTTTTCCAATCTGTTGGAATTTCATTTTGCGAAACTGATCTACAAAATATTATACTAAGTGGAATTGCCACTTCCTTTTCAGCTTCCCGCAATACCCTAGCATAAATTCCATCGGGTCCTGCTGCCTTGTTTGTCTTTATTTTTCTGATATAATTGAAAACAATATCACTATCAATGAAATCAACATCGTGT
Source organism: Ashinkailepas kermadecensis (assembly GCA_034440615.1). Classification (NCBI taxonomy): domain Eukaryota; kingdom Metazoa; phylum Arthropoda; class Thecostraca; family Neolepadidae; genus Ashinkailepas; species Ashinkailepas kermadecensis. The sequence goes on from JAOTOM010002138.1 coordinate 44,341, forward strand.
ATCTGATCACCTGTCACTGAACTGTGGTTCACGGTTGGCAGATTAGTCACATCCTCCACTGTAAACACTGATTTAAACTGCTTGCTCAGCTCCTCAACCATCTCACTATCCTCACTCAATAAAGTCCCATTTACATCCAGTGGACCAATTGTGCTTGAAACTTTACTTAGCTTGTAGAAACTAAAGAACTTTTTACTGTCCCCATTACAGTTCCTAGCCAAATCCAATTCTTTTGCTCGCTTTGCTGCTCTGATTTTCTGCTTCAGAGCGTCTCTAGATTTTTGATACGACCTTAGATTTACGATATTTGAAGCCTCCTTAAATACTCTAAATGCACCTTTCTTAGCCTTAATTGCTTTCATCACATCTGGTGTAAGCCATGCTGGCTTTCCTACCCTTCTTTTGCGCCTTTGCTTTTGGGGGACATGTCTAATCTGAATTTCCCTCAAGTAGGATTTGAACTTTTCCCACATTTCACAGGCATTTAAATCAAAGAATTCTTCTTCCCATTTTATGGCACTTAAAGCCTCTCTCATGCAGGCAAAGTCTGCCCTGTTAAAATTTGGAATCTTTGCCAAATTATCCTTGATTGTCCCTGATACCTGTGCCTTGAATCTCACTATGTTATGGTCACTTCTTCCCAGAGTTTCTCCTACAGTCAAGTCTTGAACTAAATCACTTAAATCTGAGAAGACAAGGTCCAAGAATGAGCCCTGCCTGGTTGGTTCCATTACAAACTGGTGTAAGAACAAGTCCTCTTCAAGGCATTTCCTAAACAGTTTACATGATGGGGAGCCAACACCAACATTTTCATATCCTTTTAGATTAAAGTCACCAAGAATAAGGCATTTCCTCTGAAAGTTTCTACTGATTTCCTCACAAATCACCTTATCAAGCTCCAGTTGCTGAGAATGTGGCAAGGTTCCTGATCGATACAAAGCTCCTATCCTCAGTTTATTGTTGTTGCCTTTTCCCACAGCAACATCAAGCCAAATGGACTCCACAGACACATTTTTCACCCCATCTACTACTTTTTGAGAACTGTATAAGCTATTCACATAGAGCATTACACCACCCCCTTTCACTGCTGGACCCCTATTGCATGAAAACATATTGTATCCCTGGATCTCATAGTCCTGCAAGTTATCCCCAAAATATCCCTCACTGACCCATGCCTCAGTAATGCAAACAAAATCTGGTTTCTCCTCAGCAACATAACACTTGAACTCATCAAATTTGGATCGAATGCTCTGAGCATTAAGCATCATACACTTAACAAAAGTTCCATGACCATCTTTGGCTTTTTTATGTTGAGTAGCTCTATCATCTCTGGATGAGCCACCACTCTGCCCCCTTGATCTACTGCTACCCCTATTTGCTGACTGTGAGGTTCTATTGCCTATGCTGTCACTATTGACATATCCCTGAGATGGCAATGCCAATTCTTCCCTCCCCACCCCATTATCTAGTTTCCCTGAAGGACATGTTCGTATACTTTGCCTAACACTTGCACCCCCTTCTCAGAGAAGTGCAAGCCATCCCTCTGATAGAGGTCAGATGAGCCATAAAACCTGCACCACTTGTCAACAAAAGTCAAACCTAACTCATTGCAAAGCCTACCTACCCTGGCATTGGCTGCCAGTGCCCTAGAGCTCCACTCAGGGGAGACTCCAGCCCTAGGCAGAATAGCTGTCACAATAACTCTGCTATTGCTTTGCTTCAGGGTGGCCAGAAGGGCCCTGTAGTCCTGCATCAGCTCCTCACTCCTAGCAGGACCTATGTTGTTCACTCCTACCTGCACTATAACTGTACTGAACTGGTTTTCGCTGGTGGCTTGTGCGACCACTTGGACCAGGTCTCTAACTTTGGCACCAGGCCTGGTGATGCACCTCCTACCTTTCCGACCTTTACAGAATACCCTATCCAAATGCCGCACACGAGAGTCTCCTACGACTAGCACTTTCTCCTTGCTGCTATCACTATCACTATCACTATCCTGGGGGCAGTCCTCCAATGCCTGGAACCTGTTGGATGTTGTTACTACTCCTGCCTGTTGAGCTGCTTCACTAGGTTTTTTCCCACTCCTACCACCTACCACCTGCCACTCACTGCCCCCTTGCTTAGGCTCACGCCTCCAAATCCTCCACCCCTTGACTTTAAACCACTGCCCCTCCTGTGAGCTACTAGAAATATTCTGTTCACTAGGAACACTTATCTCTTCAGATCTACCTGCCACCTCCACAGCAGGGGAAGCTACAGTTACCTGGTGGCCTGTGACCACCTGGGCATAGGATGCCCCTGCTACAGACTGCCCCTTACGTTCTGGCCTGCCCTTTGAAGCAAGGGAAGCTTTGAGCTTGGAAAGCTCTGCCTTAAGGGCCCTAACCTCATCCTCTAGTGCCTGCATCCTGGTGTTAACCATCCTAGGGTTAGTGTGTGCGCGAAGAATATAGTTACAATTTATGAGACTCTGTCTCCATAAAATATTATGCGAAGTGCATTTATGAAAGTTAGCTTGCCTTCAGACGTCAATTGTATTGCCACTTACAGCGACATATGGCGCATATTGTTACTTTTCGTATTTCCTTCTGGAACTATTTTCAACCATAGACGGCCGGCCGCCGGCGGCCCTCGTGCCGTCTCCGACCGCCCGCCATTCATAATATGGCGGGGCGCGGGATTCCTATTCCCTGAATGTTAATGGGCCCCAACGCCAAAGTTACAGGCATATTTTCACATTTGAAACGTTAGGCGATGGGCCTGGCATGAGTTCCGCCACCATTAGAGTTGAGGCCGACAGATTTTCACGAAATTGTTTAAAATCATTACGCTTGTGGGCGTTGAAGGGAAAGAATGCATCTACAACCGTGAATTTCTCCTACACAATTTTGGCGTGGTAGAGCCGATGCTGCTTAGTATTGTTGAAGGATGGAACTTTACTTTTTGTCGTGCCACCGCTCGACGGCCCTACGGATCCTCTAGGCAGCAACCGTCGACGCTTGACGTGCATCGAGCCATGCCAGAACGTCAATAATGTCGCAAAGCTTCATGTCAAAAGGTAAAACGTGACAGGGTTAGATATCTATAAAAGTAGTCGAGTATGGCATCAGAAGGCAGCTCATTTTATGCCGGTTTATTTGAGACCATTGGCAATTAATTCGCTAATGTAGAACATCTGATATACAATTAAAAGGAATACAATGTGATAATTTGACACACAAATCCTGGAATTGAGTGCAAAAATGACAGCGTTAGATATGTATAAAAGTAGTCGAGTATGGCATCAGAAGGCAGCGAATTTTATTCCGGTTTATTTAAGACCATTGGAAATTAATTCGATAATGTAGAACATCTGATATACAATTTAAAGGAATACAATGTGATAATTCGAGACACAAATCCTGGAATTTAGTGCAGAAATGACAGGGTTAGATATCTATAAAAGTAGTCGAGTATGGCATCAGAAGGCAGCGGATTTTATGCCGGTTTACTCAAGACCATTGGAAGTTAATTCGGTAATGTAGAACATCTGATATACAATATAAAGTGATACAATGTGATAATTTGGGACACAAATTCTGGAATTGAGTGCAAAAGTGACAGGGTTAAACCTTCATGGAAGTTATTCAAGGTGATATAAAAATGTTTGATTTTCGTTTAGTTAAGAACATTGGAAATTGTCCGGATGTCACACAGAAGATGTATGACACGTTTTTATCACAAAATGTTGAGTGGCCAATTGCTCCCATTTCACTTTAAGGGCAAAGTGACAGGGTGAAATGATTTGATAATAAAACGAACTACACATCATAAGAGAGCTTGTTTCAATGTCGTTCAAATTTGACCATTTTAAATTACTTGCACCTCGTCTAGAAACCAGAATATAGCATTAATCAAAGCAAGCCCACTCTGGTGGTGTTCCTTCACAAACCCACCACCAGAGCGGCGCCACCGGTATTATGTCCGCTTATGACGCCTAACGTTGAACTTTGCATTGGGCCCCTGATCTTTGGCTTCAGCAACCGGAACTTTTTCTTGAAGTAAATCCGCGGATATAACATTCAGTAATTCCAGCCGGCTAAGCCGCCCTGAGAACACCCTGCGCAGCCATTCAGTGTGTGCTCACAACGTCTCCAGAAGAGTCAGGTGGCTGAGAGCGTCCCGCTCCAGACAGCTGATCTTGTTGTGATTGAGCGCCAGCACCCGCAGTTTGTTCAGACCACGCAGGGTGGACTTCTTGATGCGCGTCAGTTCATTCTCGGATAGCACCCTGTGGCAGAAGTTGAAAACGGTAAAAGACACGGCCACAAACTGTCATACACGGCACAACTGATGAGAGACACAGCCACCAGCTGTAGTCCGCGACACACCTGAGGAGAGACACAGCCAGCAGCTCTCATCCGCGACACACCTGAGGAGAGACACAGCCATCAGCTGTAGTCCGCGACGCACCTGAGCTGTCGCATCAAGGTAAAATAATGCTTCATATGTAACGTGCACCGATGGTATGGAATCAATACTAGCGTTTAGTAATATGTATAATAATATGCGTGAGGTACTGCCGGTTAACCTCGTGATGCATCAGGAAGCCCAAGGAAGCACGGCGGTGTATCGTATCGCCATTTACACGCCAATGGCTCATTGGTGTGACAGGGCTACCCACAGATGGCAGCTGCCTCCTTACAATTCCTCCAGTGAGCCGAGATCGCTGAACGCGCCATCCTCAATGTTATCGATCAAGTTGCCGGAGAGATCGATGCGCTTCAGAGCTCGCAGGGTGGCGAACACGGGCAGTGATCTCACGCGAGAGATCTCGTTGCTGCTCAAAATACTGCAACAGTATCATGATGTCAAGCATTTGTGCAACAGCGGACAAAGCCACTCGTCTGACAATGCTGCGGTTCACAGTCATAACACTGAGCGAAGCAAACAGCACATTTTCGTGACACTGATCATAATGGGTTACCTGTTCTCTTGATATCCGCCCCAGATGGGCGCATCTGGTAAATACTAAGCCACGGATGATAATGGGTTAACTGCTCCGATGATATCTGTTCCAGATGGGCGCATCTGGTAAATATTGATCCACTGAAACGTCGTTCCAGATCACCTTCTGTCCGTCAGCAATGTTACAGTTACCAAACATCAGGACTGCCTCCCACCCAACACTGGCGGCGGGATATCTCGGCCCCCTGGCGGGAGCCAAGATTTTGTCACCGATTTCGCCGCTTTTTAGTTGAAGTACGTCATGGGCGCAGAATTTCGTATACATTCATTGTGCATCTGAAAAGTTCGAAATAGGGAGGTTTTTAACAATGTTTAACTTGACATTAGAGCAAGTGTAAAGCTTTTTCCTTTGTCTAAATTGACCTCAAAGAGTCGCGAGGAAAGCGGGGAAGTTGGGGCAATGAATGCAATTCTGGGCATTGCTCATTGGTGGGCACATGCGGTCGTACTAAACAGTCATATCGAACTTGTGCTGCAGAAAAATGTTATCACTAGACAACAGAAGCATCGAGTAGATTTGAAAGTGAACAACTGACATCACAAAGTAGTAACATATTCTGGGGACCTGACATTCTCCGTACTCAAAAATACATCTTTCAGTTTTACTTGAGAACTAACTTTCTTCCCCGTGCAAGTAGTCAGTGACATCACTGCTTCCTAGTGACGTAAGTTATTAGGCTCTCAAATAGCGGCAAGCCTCGGGTAGCGTAAACCGTGGTCTTCACACCAGATCCGACAATGCTTGCGTACCGAAAATCGGATGCCGGTCCGGCGAAAAAAAAAGTTTGCCGGCAGGAGTTTCTATCGATAGTTTACTATCGATAGTTTACGATTTACAAAATAAAATGCATACATCACGCGCAAACGTTTGAACCAAACCTTATCTAGCGCATAATACTGGAATTCGCAAGCAAATATTTGCCTGTCTACACAATTTCGTAGCACCACCTTGAAAAAAAACATGAAAGAAAAACGACTTTCAGTATTTTAGTCCCTGTACCCCAAAAGTTACTGAAAGCGTTTCTTGACACTTATATATACTCAGATATCAATGAAAGGTACACTATTCCACTCATCGTACATTTCGTGAACCCAGGTAGCCGTAACCCAGAGGTCCCGAAGAACCAAAACCATTGACTTAAGGTCTTTTCAATATTTAGTTGTCGGGAAATATCAATACAAATCATACTATTCGATGACTCCTCGTACAATTCTACGTCGGTCTGATCACCTTTCGTGACACCCGATTTGTCGCCACGTGAACCAAAAGTAAAAGCCATAAAAAGCACTCACTGGAAGAAGTTTTCGTCCCCTAGGTATTGTCAGATCTCAATAAAAAAGAACACCATTGGACATCTCGTAAAAGTGTATATCGGCCTGATTCTCCTTTCGTGACGTGACCCCAGGTTAGCGGCCGCGAGAATCAGAGCCGAACAGCAACAAAAGCATTCACTGAGAGTCGTCTACAATCCCTAGATATCGCCCAGATTTAAATAAAACACCATTCGATTCCACACACAAACCTACGTCGATCTGAGTACCTACCGTGGGACAGGTCGGCCTCCGATCTGAGTACCTTCCGTGGGACAGGTCGGCCTCCGATCTGAGTACCTTCCGTGGGACAGGAAGGTACCTGCAGATCCGTTAAAGTAAGCAGTGGTGTTGACAAAAATAGGCGACTAGTGACGTCGTCAATGATGATGGTGTACATTTGGCGTGGTTTGGCGGATATTTAAAGCGGCGGTGAATCTCACAGCAGGGTGGTAGATCGCGGGATGTGCCGCGGTATGGCCTTGAGCGAGCGGCCGGAGCAGTCGACGGTGGTGCCGGCACATGTGCAGCCCTCCGGACACTCGACTGTCTTCTGCTGGCACTCGCGGTACTGCGTCGGGTCACCCTTCACACCTGCGTCCGTACATGGCAAATACATCACACCGACGTCCGTACACAACACACCCACCACACCCGCGTCCGTACATGGCAAATACATCACACCGACGTCCGTACACAACACACCCACCACACCCGCGTCCGTACATGGCAAATACATCACACCGACGTCCGTACACAACACAGCCACCACACCCGCGTCCGTAAACAACACACCCACCACACCGATGTCCGTACACAACACACCCACCACACCGACGTCCGTACACAACACACCCACCACGCCCGCGTCCGTAAACAACACACCCACCACACCGGCGTCCGTACATGGCAAATACATCACACCGACGTCCGTACACAACACAGCCACCACACCCGCGTCCGTAAACAACACACCCACCACACCGATGTCCGTACACAACACACCCACCACACCGACGTCCGTACACAACACACCCACCACGCCCGCGTCCGTAAACAACACACCCACCACACCGGCGTCCGTACATAACAAACACCCACCCGCGTCCAAATACCCATCACACCGACGTCCGTACACAACACACCCACCACACCCGCGTCCGTAAACAACACACCCACCACACCGACGTCCGTACACAACACACCCACCACGCCCGCGTCCGTAAACAACACACCCACCACACCGGCGTCCGTACATGGCAAATACATCACACCGACGTCCGTACACAACACACCCACCACACCCGCGTCCGTAAACAACACACCCACCACACCGATGTCCGTACACAACACACCCACCACACCGACGTCCGTACACAACACACCCACCACACCGGCGTCCGTACACAACACACCCACCACACCGGCGTCCGTACACAACACACCCACCACACCGGCGTCCGTACACAACACACCCACCACACCGACGTCCGTACACAACACACCCACCACACCGGCGTCCGTACACAACACACCCACCACACCGGCGTCTGTACACAACACACCCACCACACCGGCCCGTCAACACCCACCACACGCGTCTAACCACGCCGTACACAACACACCCACCACACCGGCGTCCGTACACAACACACCCACCACACCGGCGTCTGTACACAACACACCCACCACACCGGCGTCTGTACACAACATGCCCACAACACCGGCGCCCGTACACAACACACCCACAACACCGGCCTCCGTATACAACACACCCTCCACACCGGCGTCCGTACACAACACATCCACCACACCGGCGTCTGTACACAACACACCCACCACACCGGCGTCCGTACATAACACACCCACCACACCGACATCCATACACAACACACCCACCACACCGGCGTCCGTACACAACACACCCACCACACCGACGTCCGTACACAACACACCCACCACACCGGCGTCCGTACACAACACACCCACCACACCGGCGTCCGTTCACAACACACCCACAACACCGACGTCCGTACACAACACACCAACCACACCGACATCCGTACACAACATACCTACCACACCCGTGTCTGTACACAACATACCCACCACACCGACGTCTGCATACAGCATCCCATCAAATCGGCGTGTATAGACAGCATAGTCATCACATTGGTGTACGTACACAACACACCCATCACACCAGCGTCCGTATGAAGTACGCCCATTGCCGAATCACCCTTCACACCAGCATGTATGCACACGCACGCTAGTGTGACATGCCTTATTGTAATTTCAAGGTGGTCACTTGTCACAACTCCATAGACAACATATAATTTGGTGCGTATCGATGAGACAACAACATTGATAAATAAATTGTAAAAGCATGATGAAATCGGATAGCCGCACTAGCTGAAAGGTGTTGTGATAGGTAGCTGTATAGAAGATGCTGTCATCTGTGCATATGGATTCTAGGACAAATGTATGTAAGGACAAATGACCGTACGGCAGATGTACGTAAGCAAATGTACGTCAGCAAATGTACGTAAGCGCAGATGTACGTATGGCAATTGTACGTAAGCGCAGATGTACGTATGGCTAATGTACGTAAACGCAAATGTACGTATGGAAAATGTACGTATGCGCAAATGTACGTATGCGCAAAAGTACGTAAGCGCAAATGTACGTATGCGCAAAAGTACGTATGAGCAAATGTACGTAAGCGCGAATGTACGTATGCGCAAATGTACGTATGCGCAAAAGTACGTAGGCGCAAATGTACGTAAGCGCAAATGTACGTAAGCGCAAATGTATGTAAGGGCAAAAGTACGTATGCGCAAATGTACGAATGTGCAATTGTACGTATGCGCAAATGTACGTCCATTTACGCATGCGTACCTTTGGGTTTACGTACATTTGGTTAGGTACATATGCCATACATACGTTTGCGGTAACCGGACAAATGTACGTAAGCAAATGTACGTAAGCGCAGATGTACGTATGGAAATTGTGCGTAAGCGCAGGTGTACGCATGGCTAATGTACGTAAGCGCAAATGTACGTATGGAAAATGTACGTATGCGCAAATGTACGTAAGCGTAAATGTACGTAAGCGCAAATGTACTCAAGCGCAACAGTACGTAAACGTAAAAGAATGCAAGAGCAAATGTACGTATGAGCCAATGTACGTACATTTAGGCATACGGGCCTTTGCGTTTAAGCACATTTGGTCAGGTGCATATATCATACGTACATTTGCTCTTACGTACATTTGCCATGCGTAAATGTGCGCTGAAGTAAATTTGGCATACGTACATCTGCACTTACGTACAATTGCCATACGTACATTTGCGCATACGTACTTTTGCGCATACGCACATTTGCGCTTGCATACATTTGCGCTTACGTATTTTTGCGCATACGTACATTTCCACTTACGTACATTTGCGCATACGTATATTTGCGCATACGTACTTTTGCGCATACGTATATTTGCGCATACGTACATTTGCGCTTACGTACATTTGCGCTTACGTACATTTGCGCTTACGTACATTTGCGCTTACGTACATTTGAGCATACGTACTTTTGCGCATACGTACATTTGCGCATACGTACATTTGCGCTTACGTACATTAACCATACGTACATCTGCGCTTACGTACAATTACCATACGTACATCTGCGCTTACGTACATTTGCTTACGTACATTTGCGTACGTACATCTGCCATACGTACATTTGCTTTACGTACATTTGTCCGGTTACCGTCTAGAATGGCCACAAATAATAACCCGAGCATGGCTAGCCTTTTATTGTTTCATAGTTAAGTTTCATCGTTTCACTGTTTCAGAGGTGCCAGTGGGTGTGGGGTCGTCAAAGCGCGCCCGCCGCGGATACCGGGTGGCTGACATTCACGCAAACACATCTTGGCTCACACTGCAGCTGTGTAGTTTGCAGGCTGACCAGGCGACGGCGCTGCAGTCGGCGAGGTTGTGAGCAGCGCACGCCAGATGTCTCCACCGGTCGCTGACGCAGAAACTCCACTAGCCAGCCGAGGTTGCAGTCGCACATGAACGGGTTCTTGCCCAGGTGGCTGTTGGAAACGCGGCGGCCAGTCAGCCGGCAGTGCATGGGTGACCAATTGGTGACCAATGGGTGACCAATGGGTGACCAATGGGCGACAAGTGGCCAGTCACGGGTGACCAGTGGGCGACAGGTGGCCAGTCACGGGTGACCAGTGGGCGACAGGTGGCCAGTCAGCAGGCAGCCAGTGTAGTCAGAGGACATACGGACCACCAGCATGCTGACCGGGGTAGACAGGCGGGATAGAGGCTCCTGGTCAACCACTTAGTCCTCCCCAGTGATAACGGTTTGTCTTCAAAAAGTGCATTATGACAGTACGCTGTCACACGAGTTGAAACAACACATGACAACTGAAAACTACTCTAACCAGCTTAGGCCTCAAACTGGTATAAAAGCTGACCATCACACAGCAATACCACCAATAACTTTAGTGGTGACGAGGAAAGTACGTGAGTTAATTCTATGCATTTGCAGCTCTGTGCATAATTTTGTGTCTTTACTTGGATTCTTAATCTTTGAAAATAGAAGTTATATGCAAAAAACCATGCCCTTGTCTCATGTTAGCTTTTCGTACAGTGTACCCATTTTATTTGACGGCTTCGTTCACTTCATTTCCTCAGTCAACACCGGCAGCGCCGCAGTTGCATCTCCATCATGGGAAGCAGCACGGAAACCCCCGTAACGAAAGATAGTACATCTGCATGGATATTCTTTGGAGAGCCATTGGAAATAACACAGCCGCCAGTGTTTTCCGATGGGCAGTGCAATGTCGGGTAAAGGAGCAAATTAACTTTTCAGCCAAATTGTCGCACAAAACGTCGCATAAATTCCCCTCAGCACCATCCTGAACTGTATGTATTTTCACCATGTGATTTGGAGGAAGTACTTATTGGTGCGTCATGTGCTCCCATCAGAATCCGGATGCAGCTGGCTCAATAACATGACCTTTGTCAATGTCATTAACCCGGCCCTGACTGAGAGCACGAGTCCAAGTCGGAGGTGGGATTTATCACGGGATTTACCACCTCCGACCAACAGATGGTGGCCTCTACCACGGCACAGATTATACATGCCGAGATCTGTCCATCGTTGGTCTACGAGCGACATAAATATTTCATTGCGGCGTACCGTCGACACAGCCCCGCGGGATTGATATGGTGCTGAACTGGCAACATCCGTCCTCTAACCTAACCGTTCCCTGAACTGGCACCACACCCTCACCCGTCCCTCAACTTAACCGTTCCATTGACTCTTAACCAGTCCTTTACAATTCAACAGAGCCGATATTTTCAGTTCAAATCCAGTGCAACATCCACATTGTGGGCCAACTGGGCTTATTGTGGGCGAACTGTCCATTGTCCTATTGCCACTGTGGGCCAATTGGGTCCCACGTCAAGACTAATCAAATGAGTTTCCACAAACAGCGGACATGTAAAGAAAGCGCTGCTTCTTGACCGGCTCCACGTGTTGCTTGACCGGCTCCACGGGTTGGTAACGTCAACTCAAAATATCGAAATCGACCTAACCAAATCCGTACTCATATAATTCCAGCACGAGCGATGAACCCTTGGTAGAACAATTACAAATATCGCTCGCCCTTCGCAGCGGTGCGGACAATGCGTCGGACGAGGGTGCGCCGCAGACACCGTTCGAGAGAACGGGCAGAGGTTCATTGCAGCGCTTGTTTCTGGTGTACGACATGAGGCGGTGATGGCGCCTGCAAGCGGTCGGCGCCATTGTGAGGCCGACTCGGACGGAGTGGAGGCAGACTGACGTGTGTTGTGCTACACGGCGCCGCCCCACGTGGGCAATCGGACGGAGCGGCCAGTTTATGCTGCGTCTGCTTACCCAAGGCCGCGCGGCCAATATGCGAGCCGCTTCCCCAGGTAGGCATCCCGAGAACGTGGCCAGTTTATCAGGCGTTCTCTGACGTAAGCAGTCTATCAGCGCATAATGGACCGCGGCGGTGGCGGACCCGGGTGGCCCTGTCAGGGGCGGTGGGCTCGTCTGTGGCTGGTCGCACGCCCACTTCTGTCCCGATCATTTGTCCGCGTTCACTTCCCGAATAACCGCCGTTCAGCCACGCTAAATCACTATGCTAAATAGCAAAGGCCAGTGAATGCAGCGGGTGCGGCGGCTCGCTCCCAGAACAAACCACCGGCTGGAAAAACTGGCGCCGCCACTTTTTCTCTGTGTGAGCGTGTTGGAGCAGGGGGCGGGATAATGTGGGCCAGTGGACTCGGGCTAATAATCATCGGACACGCTATGCTGCCTGGCCACGGCACCGAGCCACCGATAGCAGGCCGTTGATAGCAGACCAGTAACAGCAACTATCGACAGCAGACTAATCAGCAGTCAGCAGTCCACCGACAGCAAACCATCAACAGTAGTCCACCGACAGCAAACCATCGACAGTAAGCCACCGAGAGCAAACCATCGACAGCAGACCACCAGCAGCAGACCACCGACAGCAGACCACCGACAGCAGACCACCGACAACAGACCACCGACGGCAGACCACCGACAGCAGACCATCAACAGAAGACCACCGACAACAGACCACCGACGGCAGACCACCGACAGCAGACCACCGACAGCAGACCACCGACGGCAGACCATCAACGGAAGACCACCGACAACAGATCATCGACAACAGACCACCGACAACCGACCATCGACAACAGACCACCGACGACAGACCATCGATAGCAGACCATCGACAACAGACCACCGACGACAGACCATCGACAGCAGACCATCGACAACAGACCACCGACGACAGCCCATCGACAGCAGACCATCGACAACATACCATCAACATAGGACCACCGACAACAGACCACCGACAACGGACCATCGGCAGTTGACCACCAACAACAGACCATCAACGACAATCGACAGTCGACCATTTCTTGTCTAGGTGATCGGAAAACTGAGGCAAGGTCTGTGTCCTACCTGCAAAGTAATTTCCTATCGGCATTTCGACTCGTATTTACTCCAAGCTATGAAACGTAAATACCCCTATCACGTGTCTATCTTAAAATAAGTGATTTATTGGCATATTAGTTGTTGTAACCTCACCAATTGTTAGCTCATTCTTCACCTCCGCATCTCGCAAAAAGTTGTTTTCCTTGATGACAACCATGCCAAAAACGTCAATTCTACGTACGTATATACAATAGTTAGGTTAGTTCATTATGTATATATTCACTCTTGCATATGACTGACACGGCGCACGGATAGCTGGAGGTCGCTTTGTGCGTAATTGTATATCATGTTATACTTACCGAGATTGTTGCTGCTTTTTCATTTGGTACCATATCCTCGCAAGCTTTCCAACTCGTCTCTCTTTCCCTCTGTCCACCCGCTTACATCGCTACGCGCTCCCACATTTACCCCATGTCTCACCCGGTACCCTCTGTCCCTGTCCCCACTGCACTAGGCGGATGGTCCCGCTGGCTCCTGCCTTATCATGTGGTGCGCGAGCCAAGCGATTCGACTTCATCCGAGTGAGCCGCCGGCACCTCATGAATGACAAGTATGCCTGGAACAACGCGGAACCGGCCAGCCGCACTGCTGGCCATCCCGTCAGTGGCTGACGAGGTGACCAGCCGCACGACTGATCACTCCGTCAGTGGCTGACGAGGTGACCAGCCGCACGACTGATCACTCCGTCAGTGGCTGACGAGGTGTGCCGAGGTGGCCGATGTGTGCTGAGGTACGCTGAGGCACTCTAACATATGCTGCTGTTTGCTGAGGTGTGCCGAGGTGTGCCGGATGTGCCAAGGTGTGCAACAGTGTGCTGAGGCGTGCTGAAGTATGCCAGCCTCGAGGTGTGTCAAGGTGTACCAGTGTGTGTGTGTTGATGTGTGCCGAGGTGTGCCAGTGTGTGTTGATGTGTGCCAGTGTGTGTTGATGTGTGCCAGTGTGTGTTGATGTGTGCCAGTGTGTGATGATGTGTGCCAGTGTGTGTTCATGTGTGCCAGTGTGTGTTGATGTGTGCCGAGGTGTGCCAGTGTGTGTTGATGTGTGCCAGTGTGTGTTGATGTGTGCCAGTGTGTGTTGATGTGTGCCAGTGTGTGATGATGTGTGCCAGTGTATGTTCATGTGTGCCAGTGTATGTTCATGTGTGCCAGTGTGTGTTGATGTGTGCCAGTGTGTGTTGATGTGTGCCGAGGTGTGCCAGTGTGTGCCGAGGTGTGCCAGTGTGTGTTGATGTGTGCCAGTGTGTGTTGATGTGTGCCAGTGTGTGTTGATGTGTGCCAGTGTGTGTTGATGTGTGCCAGTGTGTGATGATGTGTGCCAGTGTGTGTTGATGTGTGCCAGTGTGTGTTGATGTGTGCCGAGGTGTGCCAGTGTGTGCCGAGGTGTGCTAGTGTGTGTTGATGTGTGCCAGTGTGTGTTGATGTGTGCCAGTGTGTGTTGATGTGTGCCAGTGTGTGATGATGTGTGCCAGTGTGTGTTGATGTGTGCCAGTGTGTGTTGATGTGTGCCAGTGTGTGATGATGTGTGCCAGTGTGTGTTAATGTGTGTTGAGGTGTGCCAGTGTGTGCTGATGTGTGCCGAGGTGTGTTGATGGGTGCCAGTATGTGTTGATGTGTGCCAGTGTGTGCTGCTGTGTGCCAGTGTGTGTTGATGTGTGCCAGTGTGTGTTGATGTGTGCCAGTGTGTGTTGATGTGTGCCAGTGTGTGTTGATGTGTGCCAGTGTGTGTTGATGTGTGTGATGTGTGCCGAAGTGTGTCAGTGCAGTGTGTGTTGATATGTGCGGATGTGTGTCGAGATGTGTTGATGTGTTGATGTGTGCCGAGGTGTGCCAGTGTGTGTTGATGCGTGCCGAGGTGTGCCAGTGTGTGTTGATGTATGCCGAGGTGTGTTGATGTGTGCCAGTATGTGTTGGTGTGTGTCGAGGTGTGTCAGTGTGTGTCGAGGTGTGTCGAGGTGTGCCGAGGTGTGCCAATGTGTGCCAATGTGTGTTGATATGTGTCGAGGTGTGTCGAGATGTGCCGAGGTGTGCCAGTGTGTGTTGATGTGTGTCGAGGTGTGCCGATGTGTTCCAATGTGTGTTGATGTGTGTCTCGAGGTGTGTCAGTGTGTGTCGAGGTGTGTCGAGGTGTGTCAGTGTGTGTCGAGGTGTGTCAGTGTGTGTCGATGTGTGTCAGTGTGTGTCGAGGTGTGTCGATGTGTGTCAGTGTGTGTTGACCTGTGTCGAGGTGTGTCAGTGTGTGTCGAAGGTGTGCCAGTGTGTGTTGACATGTGTCGAGGTGTGTCGAGGTGTGTCAGTGTGTGTCGAGGTGTGTCGAGGTGTGTCAGTGTGTGTTGATGTGTGTCGAGGTGTGTCAGTGTGTGTTGATATGTGCCGAGATGTGCCAGTGTGTGTCGAGGTGTGTCGAGGTGTGTCGAGGTGTGTCGAGGTGTGTCGAGGTGTGTCGATGTGTGTCGAGGTGTGCCGATGCGTGCCAGTGTGTGTTGATGTGTGTCGGAGTGCATCAGTGTGTGTTGAGGTGTGCCGATGTGTGCCAGTGTGTGTTGACATGTGTCGGGGTGTGTCGAGGTGTGCCGAGGTGTGCCAGTGTGTGTTGACATGTGTCGAGGTGTGTCAGTGTGTGTCGAGGTGTGTCGAGGTGTGTCAGTGTGTGTTGATGTGTGTCGAGGTGTGTCAGTGTGTGTTCGATGTGTGCCGAGGTGTGCCAGTGTGTGTGGGTGTGTCGAGGTGTGTCGAGGTGTGTCGATGTGTGTCGAGGTGTGCCGATGGAGTGTGTGTTGATGTGTGTCGGAGTGCCAGTGTGTGTTGAGGTGTGGATGTGTGCCAGTGTGTGTGCAGTATGGGGTGTGTCGAGGTGTGCCGAGGTGTGCCAGTGTGTGTTGACATGTGTCGGGGTGTGTCAGTGTGTGTCGAGGTGTGCCGAGGTGTGTCAGTGTGTGTTGACATGTGTCGGGGTGTGTCAGTGTGTGTCGAGGTGTGCCGAGGTGTGCCAGTGTGTGTTGACATGTGTCGGGGTGTGTCAGTGTGTGTCGAGGTGTGCCGAGGTGTGTCAGTATGTGTTGACATGTGTCGGGGTGTGTCAGTGTGTGGTGTGTCAGTGTGTGTTGACATGTGTCGGGGTGTCGAGGTGTGTCGAGGTGTGTCCAGTGTTTGTTGACATGTGTCGGGGTGTGTCAGTGTGTGTCGAGGTGTGCCGAGGTGTGCCAGTGTGTATTGACATGTGTCGGGGTGTGTCAGTGTTGTGGGTGTGTCGTGTCGAGGTGTGTCAGTGTGTGGGTGTCCTGAGGTGTGCCAGTGTGTATTGACATGTGTCGGGGTGTGTCAGTGTGTGTCGATGTGTGTCAGTGTGTGTGTCGAGGTGTGCCGAGGTGTGCCAGTGTGTGTTGACATGTGTCGGGGTGTGTCAGTGTGTGTCGAGGTGTGTCAGTGTGTGTCGAGGTGTGCCGAGGTGTGCCAGTGTGTATTGACATGTGTCGGGGTGTGCCAGTGTGTATTGACATGTGTCGGGGTGTGTCCAGGCCAGGCTGTCGACGGCGCGGCGCCTCGTTTGCCTGACGGCTGTTTTGCGGGCGAGCGGGCGGGCGGAGACTCCAACGCCTCGTCATGTCCACACAAACGTATCTGGCTGTTGATCCGGCCGGCCGCAGTCGCCACACGTACGGAAACGCTCCAGCGGCACCATTCAGCGCTGGCCGCCGGCCGGCCGGCGCGGCCGTCACAGCTGTCACCGGCCGCATTATTCCACCCCAGTAAAACGCCGCAAAGCCAGACAGATGTGATTTTCGGCCGACGGAGTGTGGCGATCATTTCGTCACGAGGGTCACGTTGGCGGCCAGTGGGCGTGCGAACGACCGACCGACAGTGGGATTTACCACTTACGGCCGACATGCGGCGAGATTTGCCACCTACGCTAGGTCTGCTTGCTAAGGGACGGGATTTGCCACCTACGGTCAACAGACGGTAGGATTTACCACCGAAGGCCCATATTTACCATGGAATTTGCCACCTGCGATCACCAGAAAGTGGGAATTGCCAGTTGCCGTCGACACAGCTTTCTAAGATCCTCATCATAGCCCTGGACCGGCCATGGGAGGAGCCAAAGGAGATGCGGGTGGAAGTGTTTCCAAACACCGTAAAGCTTTAGCATTGCGCCTGTGGGGTCCTATGGAAAGAATGGAACCACAAATGATCATGTTTCCCGCCCCCCAACTATGCAAAGTGCGTGGTGCCGCTGACGGCTCCGGAAATCTGGGATTCACAGTCTTGGCGGTCAAATCCTCTGACATCTTCTGAGTGGGCAGCCTCGGGACCCAGCTATCTCGGTGTGCAGCCGGGCCCCACAACCGGGGCCCACAGCCGGGGCCCACCGCGTTCGCAACTTCCGACTCGTTCCACGTCAAGTCGGTGCCGTCAACACAATATCGGCCAGTGTTTGCGCTTACACCAAATACCGTGTGAGGGATATCCGTGCAAGTGGGGTCAGTGGCTAGCGATGATCCGCCTTCAAGCTGAGTGAACACTAAATAGCCGGAACACATGGGCGTGAGGGAAGGGACAAGTTTCCAAGGGGCGGATCCAAAAGCCCGACTTGGGGGAGAGGAGGTAAAAACTCCGATTCTGGAAAGGCTATCAGATTTGAACAGGCATTCGTCGGATTAGTTGTAGACAATATTTATCTCATAAAATATTCGTGGACTTCGTGAACATGCCATTTTCGTGCCAAATTTCGTCAAAAACAGACCTTGGAGGAGGTGGGAGGGGTGTCATGGCCCCATTCGCTTCTCCTGGATTCGCCCCTGACGTTCGCAAATAAATGGGATGCATGGGAATGAATGAAAGATATAAACATGGCTTGCGCATGCCCCGACTAAAAGGGACATACTGGCGAGGGAAAGGGACACGTCCCTAATATAAGAGATGCAATGTCAGGCCCAAAATGAATGAGAAATATTCGCTGTGGACAGATTCCCCCATTTCCTTGATAAGAGTAATATTTCGGTCTGGGGAAGCGGCGCATGTATGGTATGACAGAAGCAGAAACAGAGACAGAGACAGAGACAGAGACAGAGACAGAGACAGAGACAGAGACAGAGACAGAGACAGAGACAGAGACAGAGACAGAGACAGAGACAGAGACAGAGACAGAGACAGAGACAGAGACAGAGACAGAGACAGAGACAGGGACAGGGACAGGGACAAAGACAGGGACAGGGACAGGGACAGGGGCAGGGACAGGGACAGGGACAGGGACAGTGACAGAGACAGAGACAGAGACAGAGACAGAGACAGAGACAGAGACAGAGACAGAGACAGAGACAGAGACAGAGACAGAGACAGAGACAGAGACAGAGACAGAGACAGAGACAGAGACAGAGACAGAGACAGAGACAGAGACAGAGACAGAGACAGAGACAGAGACAGAGGCAGAGACAGAGACAGGGACAAAGGGACAGAGTTCCTGGCGACACAGCGACACGAGGCGTGGGCAGCTCAGCCCGGGTGACGCTCCGCTTTGATGAATCATTCGCAGAAACAGACACTCACACGCACGCAGAGCTCGTGAATATTCCAGTGGGGCCAAATGTTTTAAAGATGACCACGGGTGGTGATGTGGTCGGCGGATGCTGCGCGTGCTGTGCGGCGGACGCTGCGCGCGCTGCCGCCTGACGAGCAGCAGCGGAGCGGCGCAGCGCCGACACCGTCTCAGGGACCACCTGAGGCCGGCGCCGGCACAGACGTACGGCCTCGGCAGCCACAAACTGACAGCAGACGATGGCGACGATAGGGAGAGACGAGCAGCCGGCAGATGCGGCTGCCATGAACAGCCGGAAGGAAACGCCACGCCACTTTATGGGGGACGCAACGACACAGAAAAACAGCCGATAAAAACGACTGGTCATCGACTGAACACTCACAGCGTTTGGATGCCGAGCAGAGCGCTGAAGGTGCCGTTGGGCAGGTTGACGATCTTGTTATCATATAGTGACCTGCAACAGAGGCGAGAGTAAGCGGCCTCGATCAGACGACCTGCGGCCCAGGACAAGGTGAGCTAAATTGGCGATGGCAGGACCACGACAGGTGAGCTAGCATAGTCGCTGGCAGGACCACGACAGGTGAGCTAGCATAGTCGCTGGCAGGACCACGACAGGTGAGCTAGCATAGTCGCTGGCAGGACCACGACAGGTGAGCTAGCATAGTCGCTGACAGGACCACGACAGGTGAGCTAGCATAGTCGCTGGCAGGACCACGACATGTGAGCTAGCATAGTCGCTGGCAAGACCACGACAGGTGAGCTAGCATAGTCGCTGGCAGGACCACGACAGGTGAGCTAGCATAGTCGCTGGCAAGACCACGACAGGTGAGCTAGCATAGTCGCTGGCAGGACCACGACAGGTGAGCTAGCATAGTCGCTGGCAGGACCACGACAGGTGAGCTAGCATAGTCGCTGGCAGGACCACGACAGGTGAGCTAGCATAGTCGCTGGCAGGACCACGACAGGTGAGCTAGCATAGTCGCTGGCAGGACCACGACAGGTGAGCTAGCATAGTCGCTGGCAGGACCACGACAGGTGAGCTAGCATAGTCGCTGGCAAGACCACGACAGGTGAGCTAGCATAGTCGCTGGCAGGACCACGACAGGTGAGCTAGCATAGTCGCTGGCACGACCACGACAGGTGAGCTAGCATAGTCGCTGACAAGACCACGACAGGTGAGCTAGCATAGTCGCTGGCAGGACCACGACATGTGAGCTAGCATAGTCGCTGGCAAGACCACGACAGGTGAGCTAGCATAGCCGCTGGCAAGACCACGACATGTGAGCTAGCATAGTCGCTGGCAGGACCACGACAGGTGAGCTAGCATAGTCGCTGGCACGACCACGACAGGTGAGCTAGCATAGTCGCTGGCAGGACCACGACAGGCTGGCAGGACCACGACAGGTGAGCTAGCATAGTCGCTGGCAGGACCACGACAGGTGAGCTAGCATAGTCGCTGGCAGGACCACGACAGGTGAGCTAGCATAGCCGCTGACAGGACCACGACAGGTAATTTGCACAGTCCCAGCCATCAGCCATCAGCCATCCCAGCCATCAGCACGCGCTCCCGCCCACCACCGTAACACCGCTGTCGTCTGATTCGGCTGATGGAGGAGAGAGACAGAGACAGAGCCCGCGCACTGCGCTCCTGACCGGCGGAGAACTCCTGGCCGGCGGAGAACTCCTGACCGGCGGGGAACTCCTGGCCGGCGGAGAACTTCTGGCCGGCGGAGAGCTCTTGGCCGGCGAAGAACTCCTGGCCAGCGGAAAGCTCCTGGTCGGCGGAGAACTCCTGGCCGGCGGAGAGCTCCTGGCCGGCGAAGAACTCCTGGCCGGCGGGGAACTCCTGGCCTGCGGGGAGCTCCTGATCGATGGAGAACTCCTGACCGACGGAGAACTCCTGACCGACAGAGAACCCCTGGCCGGCGGAGAACTCCTGACTGGTGGTGAGCTCAGCCTGACGAGTCAGGCATGAATTGTGGTGATTTTTGCATTGCATTTGGATTTGGATCTACAATAGTGGTTACTAGGGGTGGTAAAGGTGAAGACCGAAAGCTCGGTCAGGAGAGGCGGCTTTTGGAAAGGTCGTTGGGATATATGCTGGGCTTTCAACCGGTGCGCGCATTGTCAAAAAAAAGAGAAAATAAAGATCAGTGTGTATAACATGTGACACTGGTAATCATCATGCAACTTCCTAAGCCCATCTCAACCTTCCACACAGCACTTTTGTAACATGAATTCAACAATCTGATGATAAACTCCAAAAGAGTTCCCACATATCTGGCATGCCAATCAACAAAGCTGCACATCATCACAGCAGATTGGTTATTAGCCCAAACATCCATGACATGCAGTTTGAGAAACACGGCTTGCAACGGCAACAATGCCAAAATAATGTTTCAATTGACTTGAAAATATATCAAAAATGAACATAGATGGAGCCAGATTAGAATCAATACATGCAACAGACTAACATTGTAACACATGGCTTTTTCATGGCATACCAGGATCATGTTTATTTATGGCTGCAGAAGTAATCCGCATCATTTTCTTCGAAATTTGTGTTCACAACTAAAAAAAACAGTCCTCTCAGAAAGTAAGTAATTTTGTGTTGCTAGTCTCCAATAATAACAGCAAGGTTCCACAACAAAACATCTCCTAAAATGCACGGCATGAAACCTAATTTCCGGACCAAGAGAAAACAAAAAAATTGCGATCACGAGCAGCACTTCATGCATTCGCATTGGAATAATCTGCAACACATTGCACACCACATACAATCTATTTATCCTTCACAATTATAGTCATACTTCAAAACTCGAACATCTGTCAGTCTTCAAGCTTGATATCATGTCGTATACAGAGCATATTCTATAGTCAAATTGCTGTCCTACAGCTGCTGGATGCGCCAGCTTGTCGAGATATCACACTTTTTGAAATTAAGAAAATTCGATGTTAGCTCTAAACTGTAGCTACGTAGCATAAAACTAAAGTGATGGATCATCAATGATATAATTGGCAGCAAAAACGACATTGGGACATTACTATGCATTGCAGAGCAGTAATGCCTGCCAGACCACCACCAACGAAATTTCACCATACATTGCAGAGAAGTAATGCCGGCCAGACAACCACCAACGAAACTGTTCCCATGTGTCAGTGCTATGACTAATTAAGGTCGGCTTAGATGTTTCGGTGTTTGCAAAAACAGGCAGCCATGTACGGTCGTTTGTTTCTTCTATTTTACTTACAACAGGTAAGGAGCAGATACTTGTACGTCACATTTCAACTTAGCATTTTATCCATTGGCCAAAATGAGGCAGCATGACATATGGGAGAAAACTCCAATCATATGACCTGTTCGCTGCAGTCAGCGGAATGAGAATGGATGTAGTAAGTACATGTATAGCGAGCGGTCAATAGTTGTATATAGTAAATCAGACAGCTGCAACACCAACGTTTGCTCATTTATTCTACAAGAACGTGACTGGTCATTTTTACCTCTCGATGGAAACTTAGTCCAAATATTTACCTGGGTGGCTTCGCGCACCAGGGTTCTTTTCTAAGCAGAACTTGTTGCATGAACGCTGGCCGCACCACCCGATCCGATAATTCTTGTACGAGGTCATAATTTTGAAGGAGATCTTATCACTCACTCCTAAAATAGATTGTCAATTTAAGCTTCAATGATTGCAAACGATTCATTTTCGTTGTTTATTTTGACTTTGAGGCGCATCGGCTGCATTGTTCGTGTAGCGTCCGGAAATGATTCATGCTGGAATGGGCCATTGCTCCAAGGAACACCTGACCGCACATCGTTCCACGATTTCTCATTAATCCATCACAATTGCCAAGCTAATAATAACTGCCCACCAAGTTTCCACCTTAGCCGACGTCAACCAGTCCGTGATGTCATGAGATGAAGGTACAACAAAAATAACCACGCCTCGTCGAAAGCAGCTCGTCAGACCTATGATTATGCCTATGAGGTATAGATGAATTGAAATCACCTCTAAGCAAATTCAATCCGCATGCAACAACCACATTCCCATAGCATGTCAGTTCACAGGACCCACCATGTATATTTGCAGTTCTTCACCAGCTCAGCTAATTAACGCATTCCTGAAGCAGGGACGTCGGAGCGGCAGCAAAGGTGGGCGGACGATATTTAGGGTGGCGCGATATCTCCAGAGGAGCACCACGGACTGATAAATGTCAAGGGGGTGCATTTGGGTTCCTTTGGGAGCAGGGGGCGTATTGTACTCAGAAGGGTGCCTTGGGCTGATAATTGCAACGGGGTGCACTGGAGCCTGCTGGAGGGACACCTTTTCCAACCATAGAGGTGTCTCTCTCCAGTCGGAAGGACGCCGACGAGAAGTGGATGAACTATTACCCACCGTCCCTCCGCCAGCTACGACCATGCTTGCAGCTGATGCTATGCTACCTTCTTTTCAGTCACCCTTGTTTAATACTTATTTAATAATAGTCACGCATGTCTCATCATGGCTACATGGAGTATGAGTTAAGAATAGCTCATGTTTGATGTCATCTATGGAAGGTGCAAACGATGATTCCGAAGGTGAACATTTTCTTTTCCTTCGTATTCTCTGTCGAGTGAGAAACGGCCGTAAAAGTATTGCATCAGACCATATTGAGTACCTTTTTGGCGAACACCCGAATCAACCTACGCAAATACATGGCCATTTAATTTTACTACCTGCACACAGAGCGTCGACGTAGGTTGATATATGCTGATGTTGATTCCGGCTATATCAATTTACGCCACCCACACACACCAGACAGTTGACGCCACCCACACACATCAGACAGTTGATGTCACCCACACACACCAGACAGTTGACGCCACCCACACACATCAGACAGTTGACGTCACCCATACACACCAGACAGTTGACGCCACCCACACACACCAGACAGTTGATGACACCCACACACACCAGACAGTTGACGTCACCCACACATACCAGACAGTTGACGTCACCCACACACACCAGACAGTTGACGTCACCCCCCCCACACCAGACAGTTGATGACACCCACACACACCAGACAGTTGACGTCACCCACACATACCAGACAGTTGACGTCACCCACACACACCAGACAGTTGACGCCACCCACACACACCAGACAGTTGACGCCACCCACACACACCAGACAGTTGACGCCACCCACACACACCAGACAGTTGACGCCACCCACACACACCAGACAGTTGACGCCACCCACACACACCAGACAGTTGACGCCACACACACACACCAAATAGTTGACGCCACCCACACACACCAGACAGTTGACGCCACCCACACACACCAGACAGTTGACGTCACCCACACACACCAGACAGTTGACGTCACCCACACACACCAAACAGTTGACGTCACCCACACACACCAGACAGTTGACGCCACCCACACACACCAGACAGTTGACGTCACCCACACACACCAAACAGTTGACGCCACCCACACACACCAGACAGTTGACGCCACCCACACACACCAGACAGTTGACGTCACCCACACACATCAGACAGTTGACGTCACCCACACACACCAAACAGTTGACGTCACCCACACACACCAGACAGTTGACGTCACCCACACACACCAGACAGTTGACGTCACCCACACACACCAAATAGTTGACGCCACCCACACACACCAGACAGTTGACGCCACCCCCACACATATCAGACAGTTGACGTCACCCACACACACCAGACAGTTGACGCCACCCACACACACCAGACAGTTGACGCCACACACACACACCAAATAGTTGACGCCACCCACACACACCAGACAGTTGATGACACCCACACACACCAGACAGTTGACGTCACCCACACATACCAGACAGTTGACGTCACCCACACACACCAGACAGTTGACGTCACCCCCCCCACACCAGACAGTTGATGACACCCACACACACCAGACAGTTGACGTCACCCACACATACCAGACAGTTGACGTCACCCACACACACCAGACAGTTGACGCCACCCACACATACCAGACAGTTGACGCCACACCCACACACCAAACAGTTGACGTCACCCACACACACCAGACAGTTGACGCCACCCACACACACCAGACAGTTGACGCCACCCACACACACCAGACAGTTGACGCCACACACACACACCAAATAGTTGACGCCACCCACACACACCAGACAGTTGACGCCACCCACACACACCAGACAGTTGACGTCACCCACACACATCAGACAGTTGACGTCACCCACACACACCAGACAGTTGACGTCACCCACACACACCAGACAGTTGACGCCACCCACACACACCAGACAGTTGACGTCACCCACACACACCAAATAGTTGACGCCACCCACACACACCAGACAGTTGACGCCACCCACACACACCAGACAGTTGACGTCACCCACACACATCAGACAGTTGACGTCACCCACACACACCAGACAGTTGACGTCACCCACACACACCAGACAGTTGACGTCACCCACACACACCAGACAGTTGACGTCACCCACACACACCAAACAGTTGACGCCACCCACACACACCAGACAGTTGACGCCACCCCCACACACATCAGACAGTTGACGTCACCCACACACACCAAATAGTTGACGCCACCCACACACACCAGACAGTTGACGCCACCCACACACACCAGACAGTTGACGTCACCCACACACATCAGACAGTTGACGCCACACACACACACCAGACAGTTGACGCCACACACACACACCAGACAGTTGACGTCACCCACACACACACCAGACAGTTGACGTCACCCACACACACACCAGACAGTTGACGCCACACACACACACCAGACAGTTGACGTCACCCACACACACCAGACAGTTGACGCCACCCACACACACCAGACAGTTGACGCCACCCACACATACCAGACAGTTGACGCCACACCCACACACCAAACAGTTGACGTCACCCACACACATCAGACAGTTGACGTCACCCACACACACCAGACAGTTGACGTCACCCACACACACCAGACAGTTGACGTCACCCACACACACCAGACAGTTGACGTCACCCACACACACCAAATAGTTGACGCCACCCACACACACCAGACAGTTGACGACACCCCCACACACATCAGACAGTTGACGTCACCCACACACACCAAATAGTTGACGCCACCCACACACACCAGACAGTTGACGCCACCCACACACACCAGATAGTTGACGTCACCCACACACATCAGACAGTTGACGCCACACACACACACCAGACAGTTGACGCCACACACACACACCAGACAGTTGACGTCACCCACACACCCCCACACACCAGACAGTTGACGTCACCCCCACACACCAGACAGTTGACGCCACACACACACACCAGACAGTTGACGTCACCCACCCACACACACCAGACAGTTGACGCCACCCACACACACCAGACAGTTGACGCCACCCACACACACCAGACAGTTGACGCCACCCACACACACCAGACAGTTGACGCCACCCACACACACCAGACAGTTGACGTCACCCACACATACCAGACAGTTGACGTCACCCACACACACCAGACAGTTGACGTCACCCCCCCCACACCAGACAGTTGATGACACCCACACACACCAGACAGTTGACGCCACCCACACACACCAGACAGTTGACGCCACCCACACACACCAGATAGTTGACGTCACCCACACACATCAGACAGTTGACGCCCACACACACACCAGACAGTTGACGCCACACACACACACCAGACAGTTGACGTCACCCACACACCCACACACACCAGACAGTTGACGTCACCCCCACACACCAGACAGTTGACGCCACACACACACACCAGACAGTTGACGTCACCCACACACCCCCACACACCAGACAGTTGACGTCACCCCCACACACCAGACAGTTGACGCCACACACACACACCAGACAGTTGACGTCACACCCACACACCAGACAGTTGACGTCACACCCACACACCAGACAGTTGACGTCACCCCCACACACCAGACAGTTGACGCCACCCACACACACCAGACAGTTGACGCCACCCCACACACCAGACAGTTGACGTCACACCCACACACCAGACAGTTGACGCCACCCACACACACACCAGACAGTTGACGTCACCCCACACACCAGACAGTTGACGTCACCCACACACACCAGACAGTTGACGCCACCCACACACACCAGACAGTTGACGCCACCCACACACACCAGACAGTTGACGCCACCCACACACACCAGACAGTTGACGCCACCCACACATACCAGACAGTTGACGCCACACCCACACACACTAGACAGTTGACGTCACCCCCCACACCAGACAGTTGACGCCACACCCACACACACCAGACAGTTGACGTCACCCACACACACCAGACAGTTGACGTCACCCACACACACACCAAACAGTTGACGTCACCCACACACACCAGACAGTTGACGCCACCCACACACACCAGACAGTTGACGCCACCCACACACACCAGACAGTTGACGCCACCCACACATACCAGACAGTTGACGCCACACCCACACACACCAGACAGTTGACGTCACCCCCCCCACACACCAGACAGTTGACGCCACACCCACACACACCAGACAGTTGACGTCACCCCCACACACCAGACAGTTGACGTCACACACACACCAGACAGTTGACGCCACCCACACACACCAGACAGTTGACGTCACACCCACACACCAGACAGTTGACGTCACACCCACACACCAGACAGTTGACGCCACCCACACACACCAGACAGTTGACGCCACCCACACACACCAGACAGTTGACGTCACACCCACACACCAGACAGTTGACGCCACCCACACACACCAGACAGTTGACGTCACCCCCACACACCAGACAGTTGACGTCACCCATACACACCAGACAGTTGACGCCACCCACACACACCAGACAGTTGACGTCACACACATGGTAGTTCATGTACTTAATGCAGGACAAAAACACAGACAACGTGGTCCGTAGAGCTCAGCCATCCAAAACGGATAGTCTCCCTCTCTCCCATTCTCACCTCTCATGGATTTCGAGTTTTCATGTATAGTGGGTTTATCCCGAATGAGCTCATTTCATCTCAAAATTAACCCATGACATTTTGATGAACAGAACCAGTAAATTGGAACCTCTCCCATACATACATGGACATTTCCTCTTCTGGAAGCAAGTAGGAAAGCTGAAAAATAGGCATGTCCAAACCGCTACCATGGGTTCTCAAGTGATCCACCGCGTCTTTTTTTACCTGCTCTGAACATATAAATAATAACGATGGAGAAACCTGGCCCGAGAAATTTGAAAGCAGATGAAGCGAGCCATCAATTGACCGTCGTGTTTCACGTCTCTGCCCCGAGTGATTTCCCAGTAAGCGTGGAGATGGATCGCGTCGACCCTCACGTAAAAAATTGTCCACAAAATGGATCCAACTGCGTGGGTTAAGTATCGCTCGGATTAGAAGATAGACATGCCAAGGATGGGGTATGCAGGGGTGATGGCAGGAAGTTTGCACGCATGCTATCGAGGACATGATCTGTCCGACTGGGGGTACGCCAGCCAGGGACCCCATGCACTGGATAACCATGAGTAGGGTCGGGGTGCAAGCATAAGGTAAACGAGAGGAAGCGATTACGATCAGAATGCAAAGAAGGTAGGTACATGGGAAGCTACGAATATACATACATACAAATGTTACATGGTGAAAAACGATACGCATGGCGCGATGTGTCGATTCGTGGTTTCGTTACGTTCAAGGTCCTACTTTCGTTGACATGCTGTCATCTTTCTTTTTCGATTGGAACTTCGTGGTTTTCCTTTCCAAGGTTGAATTGATAAACCCCCGTGATCCTCATTTGTGGTCCGATGTATATTTCATCATGAATACAATCAAGTAAATCAAATGGCATCCATAGTGTCAAACACGAGTTCAACATCGAATGCTCGGACACGGCCGCCCCAGACCCATGTCTCTGACCTGGGTGTGGTTGTGATCAGGGGCGGATATGGGGAGGGGACACAGGGGACATGCTCCCATGTAATGGTGGCCCCCTCCGGCCGCAAATGATTTCCCTTCAAGAAGGCCCGAATGTAAACCCATCTCTCCCCCCGCTCAGCGAATTTTTCAGCCAAACACAGGCGTTTGCAGGGGAAAAGGCCCCATTTGAGACGAAAACGCGCACCAGTATGCTCGAGTGCACCACCTCTCCCCGCTCAATGAATTTTTCCGCCGGAGGCACACCTCCAAGGTAACGTGTTTCCTCAAATGATAATCCTTGAATCAGCCCCTCGTTGTGATGAGTTCTCTCTGCTATCCTGCCCCATAAAGGTACGAATACAGGGTGTAGGGAGCGTGTAAGAGTGGCGCCCCTCGGGCTGGGAAAACGCTCCCCCCCCCCCGAGGAGACTTCAATGCACTCACCCTTCAACACATTTTTTTCAGCCAAAGACATGCTCAAGTATGCCAGAGGCATGCTTGAGAAGAAAAGGCATGCTCGAGTGTTGCACTAGCACTTGACGTTGGTTGACACCATGAAGCTCATCAGTCAATATACTTCACTTATCTGGGCCTATCTTGTCGAGCTCTATCGTTTGCCGCCAAAAGCAACGAAATCGGCCCGTAGCATTTCAAGTTAAGCAAGGGAGCAGGATCTGTCATAAATTATCCCCCCCCCCCCCCCCCTCCAGTGGGACGCGTTCGGCTGCCGAACCCAGGGACGCGCGGGTTAGTCATCACAAAGATATTGCGGTATTCAGCGAATGAACTTGCGCAAACACTCTGAGCACTGCCAAAATAATACTAATGAAAACTATATCTAGTTTGTCAGACCAACGTTTTACGTAGGCCAATGCATATATCAACAAGAGGAAGATAAGAATCTGCATCAGGTGCATCAGTAGCGAGGTGTTATTAGAGTTCCTCAAAATTATAACTGGATCTAAAATACATTCCAAGATGTGAGCTCGTCGGGCTCGGCCGCGCCACCGGACCTTGGCCTCGCCATTGGCGCGCGCTCGGGTGTCGCGAGGGGACTGCTTTGCGTACATCAATTCTAGGTGCTATCGGCCGGTCGGCACCGGCTATGGAGATCTCCGCCATGTGACGTGTGACCGATGTCCATGTGACGTGTGACCGATGTCCATGTGTACACACTGCCGGCCGAGTGTCGCCGACCGTGTGGGTGATGCATGTGTCGGAAGCGTGATGGTGTGACAGGGTGCCGAGTCGCTCTGTGGAGGTGAGGCCCCCGGCTCAGGCAGTCACGGATTGCCGCTTACAGCGGAGAGTCGCTGAGGAGTTGACGAGTGTGGACCGTCACGCTGCTCCGAGTATACGTCGGCAAGGGGTGCAGGCCTGTCAGGACGTGCACGAACGTTGGCGTTTTGGCGACCGGGCTTTATCAACTGCAATGCCTGAAATTTGATTTTTTAAAACATTTTTGAGTGATTTGCATAGGTGCAATTTCAGCAGTGTGCGGTGACTTATCAAGGGATTACAAAGGAAAACCTTCCAACAGGATGGGGAGCTAAGATTGAAATCCGGTGACTCAGAAATGATGGTGTTAGATTGGGCCCCATTCACAGGACAATTAAGTTTGTCACTATTTATTTGATTTAAAAAACAAAGTTTGGAAAATAATAGTCGAAATCAGAGGACTTTCTTAAATTGGGCTAGGTGGCCTCCTCCAAATCCTCTTGCTTCCCCCCCCCCCCTCTGGCGCAAATCCTAGATACGCCACTGGCGTCCATGCACACCATCGCACCATGAGCCACCATGGGACAGATGCAACTCAACACCGGCAGCAGGTAAGCCAGAAGCTACCGAGACGGCATGATGTCATTGTGCACCACGAAATCCTCTTTTCAAGGTATTTAACTTCATGTGGTCTCAAACTGTTTCACGACTTTATTACTTGGACAAAAGCATGTCTGGATACAGTCACATATAGTACAACCTCCGGGTGGTTTTGCCACGGTAGATATTAATTATAAAACAAGCAATATGTACTATCTACAAGAACAATTCACCTCGGCGCACCATCTCTGCATACCAGGCTCATCTGGCGTGGATGCAAGGTATTGCATTGTATTTCGATATTTCACCGGGGAGGGGGGGTGACATTCAACAACAAAAGGGGCACCGAAAGTGTGATGGTGGTGGAGCGACTACGTGCATGTGATGGTGGTGGAGCGACTACGTGCATGTGATGGTGGTGGAGCGACTACGTCCATGTGATGGTGGTGGAGCGACTACGTGCATGTGATGGTGGTGGAGCGACTACGTGCGTGTGATGGTGGTGGAGCGACTACGTGCATGTGATGGTGGTGGAGCGACTACGTGCATGTGATGGTGGTGGAGCGACTACGTGCGTGTGATGGTGGTGGAGCGACTACGTGCATGTGATGGTGGTGGAGCGACTACGTCCATGTGATGGTGGTGGAGCGACTACGTGCATGTGATGGTGGTGGAGCGACTACGTGCGTGTGATGGTGGTGGAGCGACTACGTGCATGTGATGGTGGTGGAGCGACTACGTGCATGTGATGGTGGTGGAGCGACTACGTGCATGTGATGGTGGTGGAGCGACTACGTGCATGTGATGGTGGTGGAGCGACTACGTGCGTGTGATGGTGGTGGAGCGACTACGTGCATGTGATGGTGGTGGAGCGACTACGTGCATGTGATGGTGGTGGAGCGACTACGTGCACGTGATGGTGGTGGAGCGACTACGTGCATGCACCAAACTATCACATCTCCATTACATGCGAGATCACCGGCCTACAATCGATCACACTTTGATGTAAGAGGCCGATGCAAATCTTCTCTGAACAGACACATGTTTCACGTTCTTCAGCCAATATATTTCGTCATGACCCTCAACAGGTGTGCGTAGCGACCCTGTGCAAATATTTGTTCCCCACGACACTAAGTCCCACAAATGTGTGCCAACAGACGCGTTCCACGACCCTCCATCCCACAACTATGTGCCAGCAAATGTGTCCCACGACCCTCCATCCCAGAAATGTGTACCAGCAGATGTATCCACGACCTTCCATCCGACAACTGTGTGCCAGCAGATGTGTCCGACGACCTCTGTCACCAATCGCGTCCCATCACCCAATAGCAAATATCACGACCCCTATCAACATATATGCCCTACAGCCCTTTACCAACAGATATGTCGCACAATTTCTGTACACAGGAGAACGGCTGATTCTGTCACACGGTAATACTATCGGATCAGCAGAACTGGACAGGAGTGTAGCACCGTGGAGATAGTGGATGCAGCAGCCCCATGGGCACAGTCATACACTGTACCGGGATGGGTGCAGCATCCCACCCACTGTGGCCTGTGCTATGGTGGCCCTGTCGTGAGTGACACGTGAGTAACACGTGAGTAACACGTGAGTGACACGTGAGTGACACGCGAGTGACAGGTGGGTGTCGCCAGCTGTGAGTGACCCGCGAGTGACCGGTGGGTGTCGCTAGCTGTGAGTGACCCGCGAGTGACCGGTGGGTGTCACCAGCTGTGAGTGACACGTTGACCGAGTGACCGGTGGGTGTCGCTAGCTGTGAGTGACCCGCGAGTGACCGGTGGGTGTCGCTAGCTGTGGCCATTGCTGTGAGTGACCCGCGAGTGACCGGTGGGTGTCACCAGCTGTGAGTGACCCGCGAGTGACCGGTGGGTGTCACCAGCTGTGAGTGACACGCGAGTGACCGGTGGGTGTCGCTAGCTGTGAGTGACCCGCGAGTGACCGGTGGGTGTCGCTAGCTGTGAGTGACCCGCGAGTGACCGGTGGGTGTCGCTAGCTGTGAGTGACCCGCGAGTGACCGGTGGGTGTCACCAGCTGTGAGTGACACGCGAGTGACCGGTGGGTGTCGCTAGCTGTGAGTGACCCGCGAGTGACCGGTGGGTGTCGCTAGCTGTGAGTGACCCCCGAGTGACCGGTGGGTGTCACCAGCTGTGAGTGACACGCGAGTGACCGGTGGGTGTCGCTAGCTGTGAGTGACACGTGAGTGACCCGCGAGTGACCGGTGGGTGTCACCAGCTGTGAGTGACCCGCAAGTGACCGGTGGGTGTCACCAGCTGTGAGTGGCCCGCGAGTGACCGGTGGGTGTCCAAACTGTCACTCGGCCCGGCTCCGTCTGGCTACCCGGCCGACCCGGCCACAGTCCATCGCTGCTATCAGACGGTCAGACCGCCAGTAACGAGAGGTCTAGCCGGACCTGCCGCCCGGTAACCGGCCGCATGGACGCGCCGCCGGACCACATTCACCAGCCCAATCTCCATAGAATTTCAATAACGCCTCGCGTACTTGGGCTTCGTAATGAAGATGTTATAAGACGACGTGACGAAAGAAAACCGATAAATCACACTTGGATCGGCAGTTGATCGGAACGGTCGGGGCTCGCCGACCATTATCCTTGGCTAGTTAGCAGCGGCGAACTCCGCCAGAGTTCCTGAGTACCCGACACACCGGTAAATTCCTTTGTTAGAAGCAGTGTACACTGTAAAGTGAAGAAGGAACTGTCGCAACGTTGAGGGAGGAGCCAGAGCCGTTTCAAAATCGATTCTTTCCAGAGGTGGAGATTCCAGGGGGTTGGGGGTCAGGAGCCCACTCTAAGATCTTGATCGACCGCTCCAGGGAGAGGGAGTCGGTGGAGAGGTCCAAGAATCTGGTGAGTGCGCAATGTTTTGTGAAAATAATTACAGCAGAAATGCGACGTCGACGATAGGTTGGCACTTAATAGCTTCGAATGATGTTCATGCACTGCAAAGTAAGACCATAGTCATAATTAAGAGATGTTGGTGATATCGTAACACCGAAATTAACGTTTAGAGTCACCCCTTTCACCTGACCTTGGACTGTGCATTTTTTTTGCACAGGGCCCTAAAACATTGGTCATGCCGAATTTATCCCTGCTAGCTTCATACACAGATTGGTTGGTTATTGGTTTTTACGACACGTCGACCGTTGAGTCATATGGCGTCGCCAATCTCTCACGCCGATTGGTCGCGGGCAAAGAATAGCGACAGGTGAGACTCGAACCCACAACCTTTCGATTGTGAGACGAGCATCCATACACAGATTGTCTACGACCAGCTAAATTGTCGTCGTTCATAGAATTCGATACCATATCAAGGCGAATTGGCTTCGGACATCAATGCCAATGACCTGAGAGCGAAAGTGGCTGTTATATTTTCCCTAGGCTAAAATTTAACTCTAGCACTTTTTAGTTGCCGACTCGGATTAAATTGTTTCTGGCGCCAACCGCACAAACTTGAGCTACTTTGTCAAAGCCATGTCCAAGGTACTTGAAACAATAGCGATGTCTAAGCGCATATGCGCCGGGTGCCATGTCGGGGTGGTGCAGAGGCGAAGTCAAGGGGGCACGGGGGCACCGACCCCCATTTAGCCAAAACGAAAATATATTTAGATCAACAAGTAATTTTGGACTTTGCACGCACACAAAACGAAAATTTTCGACGCTGAAAGCGGTCTATGTAGAGATACATTTTGGGGGATCGGGCACACCGTCAGAAAATGCTGGCTGTGCCACTGGTGTGGCATCATTAGTCTACCTTGACTTGTTTCTATCATGTTTTATGGAGATATCCGCTTGGAGTGTATTTTCACGCTTAGCTCAACACATGAACATGAAGCAGAAACAGCAGCAAACTTTGAGAGATTCCTTGGAAAACAAGCCCTGGATGACAGTAAATCTTCTCTAACGTGTCCCTCCAACTTGTCTAACGTGTCCCTCCAACTTGTCTAACGTGTCCCTCCAACTTGTCTAACGTGTCCCTCCAACTTGAAAAATTTCAAGGACCAAGGTGCATTCCAACTTCAAAATCGCTCCAACACCCCTGATCCTATTGAACACTACACAATACACATTGCATTGATATATATTGCTTATATTTTATAACTTAACTCACCTGGTTCCAAACAAATCTCCAAAAATTGTAGGTATTGCCCCCAAAAATCAAAATTTATCTTTAATATAACTCAGCAGGTCAATCACTGATGTGACAAAGTCGGACATATTTCAACCTTGAGATCTTGTGACAAGTTACTAGATGGTTTTTGTTTCGTATATCTAACCAACTTGAATTCGAATTGCAAGGAAGTGTCGCATCATGTCCCTGTAAGTTCTGAGGTGCAGAAATGCTGGCTATGTTTGAGGGCACCTCCTGCAGCGGCAGAAAACATCATAGGTAGAGTTTTATATAGAAGACATTGGGTGGACCTGGCAAAAGTTGCTGCACAAACGAAACTTTGAGCAGCAGTGTGCGCTTAGCTATCACAAATACCGTAGATAGATGGGAGAGTATCAGATTAACCAAACACCTATTGTTCATGTTACTAATACTTGTCATTGTTGATAAATATTCAAAATTATCATCTTGTTTAACGCCCTTGAGGGTCTTCCTGTAAGCAGTGGAATGTTCCTTTTGTGCCGTAATTGACATGTTATAAAGTGCAAAGAGCTCCTTTTGTACATAGGGACAACATTGCAAGATACATTGCGAACATGGCAGTTTGTATGCTTCAAATTATCGATTTCTGCACTGCTTCACGGTACGAAAGTGGAAATTTTTCTTCTTGTTCAGCTATGTACCTATGAAAAAAGATTTATTGATAAAATATCCAGGATTGTAGTCAGTTGAATCTTTTTTTATTCCTTCCGTGACTTTCCTTGTCAAGGGTACCATAATAATACATCTTGCATTTGTTATTGTTTAATATGCAGATATATTGATGCAAATTTCATGGTGCAAATAATTTCGCCAAATAAACTGACCTCTAAGTAAGCGGACATTTGGCTTGAGTCGGTTAGTGAACGTAAGTTGCTGTGTGTGCTGCTCCCCAGCTGACACATCCTGCTGTGTGTGCTGCTCCCCAGCTGACACATCCTGCTGTGTGTGCTGCTCCCCAGCTGACACATCCTGCTGTGTGTGCTGCTCCCCAGCTGACACATCCTGCTGTGTGTGCTGCTCCCCAGCTGACACATCCTGCTGTGTGTGCTGCTCCCCAGCTGACACATCCTGCTGTGTGTGCTGCTCCCCAGCTGACACATCCTCTGTGTGTGCTGCTCCCCAGCTGACACATCCTGCTGTGTGTACTGCTCCCCAGCTGACACGTCCAGCTGTGTGTGCTGCTCCCCAGCTGACACATCCTGCTGTGTGTGCTGCTCCCCAGCTGACACATCCAGCTGCCCCTGACAGGAAGGGAAAGAGACGTGGATGATGAGCATTCCCGCACGTTGGGGCGTAGCCCGCTGTTCTGAAGTTTGCAAAATTATTCGACTTAGTTTGAAGGTTAAAGACACTTTAAGTTCAAGACTTATTATCGAAGCGGCCGGGATATGAGGAACTTTGGTTTTTTTTCGGGGGAGGGGTAGATGTTTCCCCCTCTGCCCCCTTGGCATCTACGCCTGGGACAGTGTGCACATAATGTCTGCATTATTGGTGTGTTAGCAACTCCTCAGTTGGCTGCAATAGCGGCGGCAAATGCAAGGATCGAACATCAGATTAAAAAGCCCGATGAGGATCGGCAAGTGTTTTGACTGGTCCTTGGGATACATAGGCACCGGTCTTTGTGATATATAGGTACAGGTCTTTAGGGTATATAGGTACCGGTCTTTCAAGCGATCTATCAGTTCGTTGTAAAATATTCGAAGCTCAATGCAAACACCATAAGAACCTAATGAGCATCATCACTATGCATCTGTTGAGGCACATTTTGACATTTAAGCCAACCAATTTGTCATATATATTCAACAATTTCAT
Source organism: Ashinkailepas kermadecensis (assembly GCA_034440615.1). Lineage (NCBI taxonomy): Eukaryota > Metazoa > Arthropoda > Thecostraca > Neolepadidae > Ashinkailepas > Ashinkailepas kermadecensis. The sequence goes on from JAOTOM010002138.1 coordinate 81,128, forward strand.
GATCAATCATCAAATACTTCAAAGATATCTGGCATATTAATGGTGGAGAACAGCACATCCTAAAAAATGTTGGTTTATAGCTCAAGCATATTCACAACATGCAGGTTTCAAAAATGATAATTGCAACTGCAATGAAGGAAATAATTGTAAATTAGTTTCACCAGGTATCGAACAATATAATATGACATAACTTGATTAAAATGTTAAATACTCAATCAAATGTTCAATGAAATGTTCAATAATTTCCAGATGATGTATCATCAATGGCATGCCGCAGAGGGGAGGTCTGTAAAAGGGGCATTTGACCCTCTCCCGCCTTGAAAGGTGGCGGAACCCAAAGAATCGCTTAGAAGTTCGGTAAAATTGTGCCGGGTTTTCGATAAATTACGCTGGGGTTCCCAAAATTCGCATTGGGCCCCAAACCACGCGTCAGGGACCCGACAATGGAGTCGGGGTCCTAAAAAAATCGCACTGGGTCCTGGAAAAGCGACCAGGGACTACAACATTCAGAAGTGGTACCGAAACAAATCACGTCGGGTCCCGAAAAATCGCGTTGGAGCTCCGAGAACTCGTGCTCGGGCCGAACAGTCACGCCGGGACCCCAAAATCGAGCTCAAACCCCAAAAGGTCACGTGGAAACTCCAAAATTTCAGTCTGGGTCCCAAAAATTGGCGTCGGGGTTCTGAAATAAATAGTGAAGCCACAAAATCGCATCGAGACCGAAACAAAACAAAACCGGGACAGAAAAATATTTGAGGAAGTGCCAATAAAATGAATTCGAGCCTACAATATCAGTCTAGAGCTCCGAAAATCGTGTAGAGCTGCGAAAAACGTTCCGGGGCCATAATAAACCCGCGTTGTGGCACCAAAAAATCACACCCGGACTCGAAAATATCGCGCCAGGGGCCCGAAAAATCGATCTGGCGTCCTGAAAAATAACGCCGTGACACGGAAAAGTCATCCTGGCTCCGAAATAAAATCACAAAATGTAAAGAAAAATCGCGTCGGGCTAATAAAACTCGCGTCGGGGTCCCAAAAGTTTCCGTCTTGACCAGAAAAAAAAATCAAACCAAGGTCCAGAAAAATGGCGCCACAGCCCCCACAAATCGCGCTGAGGCTTCAAAACTTCCAGTGATATGCCCCAAGTATTTGTGTCGGGACCCCAAATCAACACAACGGGGCCCGAAAACGACACCGGAAGCCAGACAACATACCGGGGTACACCAAGACTCCAAGTGTTCCGCAAAAGGTGACGAGGCTTTAACATATGCGCCGGAGCCTTAAATAAACACATCCAAGAGTTATAAAACACAGTGGAGAACCTCAAAACACTGAAAACTTGAGCTGGAAAACTCTAATCATGCAGGCTGTAGTTGCAGCAGGTGAATGTGTTGGTGGAAACGGTACTTAAAGCACATCATCCTCAAACTGTTTCATCAATGTAAGCCTCAATAAATGAACACTGTTGATGTTCGGGTCGGCCTTCGTCCCACACTAACTGCAACCCAAGTATCCAACTTGGCATGTGATGTCCATCACTATTTACATGATGTGATTGGAGAGACATGCAAGATAATTGTGCAACGTTGAACACAGCTCGTCGGAGTTATGCTCATAAAATAGGTTATTTGGAATCATATCTAAGTAATATCAATTCATACCCAAACCATATATAGCAAAACAATCCACATTACTCGCCATGCATAATTGGAATCTTCACCAGCTAATTAGCGCATTTTTGTAGCTGTTGCTATGCAGCCTACTTTTGCATTCATCCTGGTTTAATGATGCTTATGCCCATCTTGTGATGGGTAAATAAGCTGCCATTCGACATTAATTTAAATACTTAGTGCTATTTTCACGTTCATTATCATACGGCTTCGGTTCCAAAATGTTCCATTTTTGTCACCTCTAGTCTGTAACCCTTTCAACTGGTAACAATACCCAGTGCCCGTATTTCTGGCGTGCCCGTAACCCCATCCGTTGGTAGCAGCGTCCCGAGTGCGTGGGTGCCTGGTGCGTCTGTACCTCCCGTCAGCTTCAAGTGTGCCCAGTGCCTGAACGCCTGGTCCGTCTGGCCGCCGCCCGCTGACAGGTATATATTGGCTACCTCATCATCTGCTGAACTGTTCTCAGTGCTTCGCCAGAGCGCCGTACAGTCGGCAATGTCTGTTGTCGAACCACAGTCAGGATAGGATGGGGCTGACGTCACGGTAGGGTGGATGTGATGTCGGAGTAGGGTGGGTGTAACGTCAGGATAGGGCGAATATGGCGTCAGGACGGTGTGCATAACACGTCAGGACAGGGTGTATGTGACATCAGGATAAGGTGAATGTGACATCAGGATAAGGTGTATGTGACATCAGGATAAGGTGTATGTGACATCAGGATAAGGTGAATGTGACATCAGGATAAGGTGTATGTGACATCAGGATAAGGTGTATGTAACATCAGGATAAGGTGAATGTGACATCAGGATAAGGTGAATGTGACATCAGGATAAGATGTATGTGACATCAGGATAAAGTGAATCTGACATCAGGATAAGGTGGATGTGACGTCAGGAAAATGTGGAGGTGACGTCAGGATAAAGTCGATATGACGTCAAAACAGGGTTGATGTGATGTCAGGATAGGGTGGATGTGGCGTCAGAATGATGTAAATGTGACGTCAAGGTATGGTGGATGTAACGTCAAGCTAGAGCCGATGTGACGTTATAATAGGGTAGATGTGATGTCAAGATGGGGTGAATTTGACGACAAGACAGAGTAGCTGTGACGTGAGGATAGGGTGGATGTGATGCCGTGACAGCGTCAGATCACTACTTGGTAGGGAGGGAGGATATTTTATTTTTGTGGGAAAATCAAATACTTTCTCCACATATTTATGGTCCAGTATCTGCTAACCAAATTTTGGCAATCGGTTTTCTGATTCTTTCCAACTTACCACCTAACATGACCACTATAAATATTGACCTGGATGTATATTTGCATGATATTTGTGTTCAAGCTTACATGCTGGTCGCGTTCAGTCTCTGGACGTGAATTGAAATCACATTTCAGTAAATTGAGTAAATCCATAGCGCTTATACCACAAATTTGCAATCCGAAATCATTTCCAACCTCGAAATAAACTGCGATGCGATGTGAAAGTGAACGATGGGCGGCCTTTGTGGTCAGTTCATGTCAGTTATATGTGTCCTCTTTGATCGTGTTTCCCGTATCGGTAACTTTGTGTTGCTATTTCCAGAGTTTTTACATGTTTTCTCTGGCATCAGGCTATAAGTGTTCGTCACCATGAGAGGGCTAGGATCGTTGACGCACTGTACTGTGAACCGAGCAAGACGAAGCGAAAATTTCGAGTAAGAAGCGAAAATTGTTAGCATCAGTCCAGAACACATCTCGAAACGATCCACGAGTTATTTATAGCAGGCATAGCAGAGAAAGCTCCCGAAAGGTGGGAGTGAAATATTACCGTGCCACGCACAAACTGGTACCCAAATATCACACGTCTCGCAGTCATGGACGTCAGCAGCGGTTGAGGTAGGGAACTATATCCTTGAGAGGAATTGGAAACATTTCTATGATGGTCCGAAAGAATAGATATTGACACGGCACCAAGCTTTGTATCTGGAAGGACGATGCAAAAGTTATTCATGCTTTTACCCTGACGCCGATTCTTGAGGAAACGATGGCAAGAGATAACGTTACTTTTACTAACCAAGATGATGATTCCCTGAAGAGGACATGGGTGAGTTTGAGTTAGGGGCGGCTATAGATGGAAAATATCGTCCCCTTCCTACTTTAAGCATTCTGCCTGATTCACGAAACGAACCTTGCTTCACTCATAAATGCAGTTCATAGCATCTTATTTGTGGTGAATGCTGTCTCAACGGAGGAGCTTTGCACAAAATAGAATGCGTGGTGCTGCACGCTACTTCCCATAGCATGGGTGTCAAGGAATTGATGCTATCGGGGCTAGAGACTAGCCACATTCCAGAACATTTACTATGGCAAGCAATAAGGAATTGATGCTATCGGGGCTAGAGACTAGCCACATTCCAGAACATTTACTATGGCAAGCAATAAGGAATTGGTGCTATCGGGGCCAGAGACTAGCCACATTCCAGAACATTTACTATGGCAAGCAATAAGGAATTGATGCTATCGGGGCTAGAGACTAGCCACATTCCAGAACATTTACTATGGCAAGCAATAAGGAATTGATGCTATCGGGGCTAGAGACTAGCCACATTCCAGAACATTTACTATGGCAAGCAATAAGGAATTGATGCTATCGGGGCTAGAGACTAGCCACATTCCAGAACATTTACTATGGCAAGCAATACTCCATAACATTTACTATGCCAAGCCGCACTCGAGAACATTTACTATGTCAAGCCACACTCCAGAATTATCATTTCCTATGGCAGGTTAATCGGATCATGGTGTTCAACAGAAAGATAGTGTCCAACAGTAGACTGGCGAGGAGAGGTCATTAACGCGTGGTTGTAATAGCCACAAGTCCAGTGTGGATTACTTCAATACACGTCTGTATCTGTATCTGTATCTGGCGCTGCTAGGAATTCCGGCAGGATCCACTCGTGCCCCTAATACACAGCCCTAATTTTAATTTTCTCAGTATCATTCCGTTGATCTGGGCGGCCATTCTACGCTTGCGCCTTGGTCCAATGAGCGGACCCAAGGGGTTCACCCGGCCATAATCCCCGACCCAGTCGCCGGAAGGTGTGACCAACACGTCTTGCTCACCTGACCGACAGGGAGTATGTTGCACCAATGCGACCGCGGAGTGCACCCGCGCCACTCCGCCGCTCAACAACTGCTGTTACAGACCCGCGAGGATTTGGCTGCACCCCCACCACCCCACCGCTAAACAACTGTTGCCACAGACCCGCCAGGATGTGTCAGTTTGCCGAAGTTTCACAGAAACCGACCGGCTGGAACCGCTCCTGTTTGCACCTCGCCTTTTGGAAGTTAGCTGGATCCGCCAGTGTACTGGGCGTACGTGGGTGCAGCAGCCCCGCACCAGTCAGCCCGGCGAGTACAATGATACACCAGGCGGACGTGGGTGCAGCAGCCCCGCACCAGTCCACCACCAGAGAGTGGAAAGTAGCCAGACGCCAGAGTACGAGACTAGCTTTAACACTCGCACGTCTGGCGGTCCGCGCCAACTTCGCATGTCCGGGGGGGGGGGCAGATGTCTGCCCCCCCTAAGATCTCGAGAACTATGCTAGGTAGCGACAAACGGTAAACGGCTTTGGATAGCTGGTGACAAGCTCTATCGAAAGTATTTCTGTCATTTTCTCGCTCAGGTCAATATTTAGGTCACTGGGTCATCATATGTCAAATTCGACCATATCGGGTGGGACCCTCAGATATTGGCACATATCTCAGGACCTGTAACAGATAGAAAAAAAACTGCAAATGCTATTCGACAGCCCTTGAAATGTGCTATCGACATACGCTGTGTAATTTAAGGTCAGGTCAACAGATGGGTCACCGAAACAATGACCTCAGGTCAAGGTCATGGGGTAGAGTAGGGAGGTCATGTAATATATCAATCGACACGTCTTGGCGATACAAGCACAATGACGGTAATTTCAGCCTTCTAGCTCAATGCATTGCGATATAATGCGCAGAAATGTGCTAGTGATTTCAGGTGACCTCAGCTGACCTTGGTGGGGCCACCGAGCAAAAATGTCAGCGATAGCATTGCGAATAGCTTCCAACTACACGCCATAATGGTTGGAGGTCATTCCGAGAGCAAATATGTAACCAGGAAACGTTTGTATATTTTTCCATAGGCCTATAATGGGTAAGCCATGGCCACGACCTGACCTCAGGTCAACGCTACGAAAAAAAACGTGAAATACATATTATAGACCCTGATAAGATCATGATGTGATATAAGTTTGAAATCAATCGCCCAATTATTGTGGGAGTGATGCCACCTAGAACTCGGAGGGACATTACGTCACTTCGCCTGACCTGGTGACCTGACTTGAGATGACCCAGGGTAAAAAATTTCTGAGGATATGCGGAAAAGACCAATGAGCAGCCATGCGAGGTTTCGCCTTGCTAACCCGATTAGTATGGCGGCAAAGTAGGAAAAACCGCAGGGGGGGCAGATATCCGCACCCCCCCCGGACGTGCGCGGGTTAAGGAAAATTGACAAAGGCATTGAAACTAATAATATATTTGAGGTACTGCAAGCGAGAGATAGTAATGCTGCTAAGGAGGAAGGTAGGAACGACCAGGCAGCTGATGATAGAGAGGAGGAAGTTTTAGTTATAGGGGACTCAAGAGTGAGGTACATGGACCGTACTTTTTGTAGCAGGAACCCCAACAAACGGACTCGTGTTTGCTACCCAGGGGCGCAGGTAAAGGATGTTGGTGATAGGATAGAAGGAGTGATGAAGGGTAGTGGAGAGAGCACAACAGTAATTGTGCAGGTTGGTGTAAATGATGTAGGAAAAGCAAAAACAGAGGAAACAATACAAGAGTATAGGGCTTTGATAGGTAGGTTAGCTGTGAGTAGGAAACGAGGAATGGTAACATCCATCCTCCCTATGGTTAACGCAAGCATAGAGTGGTACTCGAGGGCCAATGGGCTGAATACCAGGGTGGCCAAGATTTGTAAGGAACTTGGGGTGGGATTCTTGGATTTGTGGAGGGATTTCTGGGGGAGGACTGAAATGTTTGCATTAGATGGGTTACATTTGAGCAAGAGAGGAGTTGCATTGCTCAGCAATAGGTATGAGGAGGCTCTCATTAGGAAACAGGGAAACTAGGCAGGTCATGGGGGGATGTGGCTGATAGATAGAGAAGTCTTGCAAACCCCTCACAGTCAGCAAATAGGGGTAGCAGTAGATCAAGGGGGCAGAATGGTAGCTCATCCAGAGATGATAGAGCTACTTAACATGAAAAAGCCAAAGAGGGTTATGGAACTTTTGTTAAGTATATGATGCTTAATGCTCAGAGCATTCGATCCAAATTTGATGAGTTCAAGTGTTATGTTGCTGAGGAGAAACCAGATTTTGTTTGCATTACTGAGGCATGGGTCAGTGAGGGATATTTTGGGGATAACTTGCAGGACTATGAGATCCCTAGGGATACAATATGTTTTCATGCAATAGGGGTCCAGCAGTGAAAGGGGGTGCTCTATGTGCATAGCTTATGCAGTTCTCAGAAAGTAGCAGATGGGGTAAAAAATGTGTCTGTGGAGTCTATTTGGCTTGATGTTGCTGTGGGAAGAGGCAACAGCAATAAACTGAGGATTGGAGCTTTGTATCGATCAGGAACCTTGCCACATTCTCAGCAACTGGAGCTCGATAAGGTGATTTGTGAGGAAATCAGTAGAAACTTTCAGAGGAAATGCCTTATTCTTGGTGACTTCAATCTAAAAGGATATGAAAATGTTGGTGTTGGCTCCCCATCATGTAAACTGTTTAGGAAATGCCTTGAAGAGGACTTGTTCTTACACCAGTTTGTAATGGAACCAACCAGGCAGGGCTCATTTTTGGACCTTGTCTTCTCAGATTTAAGTGATTTAGTTCAAGACTTGACTGTAGGAGAAACTCTGGGAAGAAGTGACCATAACATAGTGAGATTTAAGGTACAAATAGCAGGGACAATCAAGGATAACTTGGCAAAGATTCCAAATTTTAACAGGGCAGACTTTGACTCCATGAGAGAGGCTTTAAGTGCCATAAAATGGGAAGAATAATTTTGTTATTTAAATGCCTGTGAAATGTGGGAAAAGTTCAAATCTTACTTGAGGGAAATTCAGATTAGGCATGTCCCCCAAAAGCAAAGGCGGAAAAGAAGGGTAGGAAAGCCAGCATGGCTTACACCAGATTTGAGGAGATCAATTAAGGCTAAGAAAGATGCATTTAGAGTATTTAAGGAAGCTTCAAATATCGTAAATCTAAGGTCATATCAAAAAGCTAGAGATGCTGTGAAGCAGAAAACCAGAGCAGCAAGGCGGGCAAAAGAATTGCATTTGGCTAGGAACTGTAATGGGGACAGTAAAAAGTTCTTTAGTTTCTACAAGCTAAGTAAAGTTTCAGGCACAATTGGTCCACTGGAAAAAATGGGACTATATTGAGTGAGGATGGTGAGATGGTTGAAGAGTTGAGCAAGCAGTTTAAATCAGTGTTTACAGTGGAGGATGTGACAAATTTGCCAACCGTGAACCACAGTTCAGTGACAGGTGATCAGATGCACAATGTTGATTTCATTGATAGTGATGTTGTTTTCAATTATATCACAAAAATAAAACCAAACAAGGCAGCAGGACCTGATGGAATTTATGCTAGGGTATTGCGCGAAGCTGAAAGGAACTGCCAATTCCACTTAGTATAATATTTTGTAGATCAGTTTCACAAAATGAAATTCCAACAGATTGGAAAAGGGAAAATGTAGTTCCTATTTTCAAGAAAGGAGAAAGAGGGAAAGTTGAAAATTATAGGCCAGTAAGCCTCACATCCCTAGTCTGCAAGGTACTCGAATCAATTATCAAAGATATAATAGTTAGTTTTCTGGAAGGAAACAGATTGATTCAAGATACTCAACATGGGTTTAGAAAAGGGAGATCGTGTCTCACAAATCTCTTGGACTTTTTAAATTTGCTACAGAACAATTTGATCAGTGAAATCAGGTTGATGTAGCATTTCTTGACTTTAGTAAGGCCTTTGACAAGGTACCCCATAAACGGTTAATGATGCAGCTTCAGGTCCATGGCATTGCAGGTAGCATACTAAAACGGATTGAGTTGTGGCTTTCAGATAGACAGCAGAGAGTGATGCTTAATGGTACAAAGTCATCATGGCAAAATGTTCTTAGTGGAGTCCCTCAGGGGTCGGTACTGGGGCCACTGTTGTTCATTATATTTGTGAATAGCATTGAATGTGGCCTAAGCAGTAAGGTTTTGAAATTTGCGGATGATTTGAAGATCTTTAGGGCAATAACAGGGCACAATGAGCAGGTTTTGCTGCAGAACGACTTAGACGAGCTTGTGAAGTGGTCCGAAAAATGGCAAATGAAGTTTAATTTTGATAAGTGCAAAGTCATGCATGAAGATAGGCAGCATATGAAGACGCCATACTTGATGGATGGCCAAGTACTATCTGTGACTCAGCAGGAGAAGGACTTAGGTGTTATTTTGAACACAAAATTGGGGGCATCAGAACAGACCAAAGAAGCCAGGAAGAAGGCACTAAGAATGCTTGGGGCGATACAGAGGAATGTGTCATACAAAAGTGAGGAGGTCATCAGGAAGCTTTACTGTGCATATGTCAGGCCACATTTGGAATACTGTGTCCAAGCTTGGTCCCCTAGTTATGAGAAAGATTGTTGGCTTTTAGAAAGAGTACAAAAGAGGGCAACAAAAATGGTTAATGGTATAGGCAACCTGGCATATGAGGAAAGATTGGAAAAATTGAATATGTTTTCACTTAGATATAGAAGGCTGAGAGGAGATTTCATCGAGGTTTTTAAATTTGTTCATGGTCAGGAACAGGGATATCTCAGGGAAATGTTTGAATTTAACAGAAATGATGCAATTAGAGGTCATCAATTCAAAATTAAAGTTAATCACAGCAGGACAAGGTTAAGACAGTCTTTCTTCACCAACAGGGTAGTAGAACACTGGAACCAGCTGCCAGTAACAATTGTCAGTAGCAACACACTGAACATCTTTAAAAACGGCCTAGACAATCATTATAAGAATAGGGGGCTTGTTTTTCTGTATTCCAGGGAGGGTTGATTGACAGATTTGGTGGGCAACTGGTTCAGTGTACAAAGTGCAACCAAGAAGGGCCCTTGTGGCTCATAGTTGCACTGATCTTTTATGTCTTTATTTATGTCTTTATGTCTTTATGTCTTTTATGTCTTTATGTCAGTCAGCCCGGCGGGTACAATGATACACCAGGCGGACGTGGGTGCAGCAGCCCCACATCGGTCAGCCCGGCGGGTACAATGATACACCAGGCGGACGTGGGTGCAGCAGCCCCACATCGGTCAGCCCGGCGGGTACAATGATACACCAGGCGGACGTGGGTGCAGCAGCCCCACATCGGTCAGCCCGGCGGGTACAATGATACACCAGGCGGACGTGGGTGCAGCAGCCCCACATCGGTCAGCCCGGCGGGTACAATGATACACCAGGCGGACGTGGGTGCAGCAGCCCCACATCGGTCAGCCCGGCGGGTACAATGATACACCAGGCGGACGTGGGTGCAGCAGCCCCACATCGTTCAGCCCGGCGGGTACAATGATACACCAGGCGGACGTGGGTGCAGCAGCCCCACATCGGTCAGCCCGGCCCGGCGGGTACAATGATACACCAGGCGGACGTGGGTGCAGCAGCCCCACATCGGTCAGCCCGGCCCGGCGGGTACAATGATACACCAGGCGGACGTGGGTGCAGCAGCCCCACAT